>PVLD010014003.1:0-53874 GCA_004027595.1 Dinomys branickii | reverse complement strand
TAATACCCAGGATTTGAAAGCAGATTTATTTTACATCCAGGGACACTGATTGGAATCATTCCCATAATATCAGGTCCTGATCTCTTATATTGGATAAGCAAGCAGGAAGTACAGAGGCAGACTGGCTCATCAATTGGGGATGGGTTCTCACGCTACTTGTCATAGTGACTAGCTATACATCACAGTGACCAGCCCATTTATGAATCAAAACTAATGTGAACTGTCACAGAACCTGAGCAATTAACAAACTGAAGTACACTGGCTGGTGGGCGCATCTTCTGCTATAGTATCATTTTTTTTTTATTTTAAAAGTAAAAGAACAAAAACACACAGCAGCCAAAGAACAGTATAAAAACTGAATTACAGATAAGGTGGCAGGGGATCAACAGTGGTTGTTGTACTACACACTGATAACTTCAAAGTGTATGCTCAGGACAATACAAATAGACATACAAGATTGATCAAACAATTAATCACCGATTGTTCCTTACATCAAAATGACATGAGACAATAGTGCAACCATGTCAGCCATCCTGCACATACATACACACCTACACTGCTATCCCCCTCTTCCTTTTCTCTGTCCCTTCATCCCAATTGCTCTCTACTTTTGAGCAGTCTCCCTTCATACCTCCAGATTTATATTCCCACCTCCAGGTTCCCACACTAATGATACAATATGCTGTTATGCTATAATAGCATAAATGTTGAAGTTTGCGACATTTATATTTATTGTTTTGCTTGGATCATCTATTTATCTTTTTCTCTCATTTTTCCACATCAGCTCTGTTTCCTTATCAGAAAGAAACGTACTCCATATTGGGTAATATTAGTGGTTGCAAATAAGAAAATACATTTAATATTCTTTTAGGTAAGAAAAAGTTTAAATATCTCACTTAACAAAAACAGAAATTAGTCATATAGTTTCACAATTGTTTCATCAATTAAATGGCATTATACCAGTTGTACATCTTCTTTTCCTTCATTTTAGTGGGATGGCTGCAATAATTCCACCAATCAGAATCTCATATGACAGTATTATAAAGTACAAAGCAAACGTGTATAATCGCAGCACTCATGCCTGTAATCCTAATACTCAGGAGGCTGAGGCTGGAGGATCTCTGTGAGTTCCACGTCAGCCTGGATTACATAAGAGAGTTCACTCTCATCTTGCACTACATAGGGAGATCCTGTTTGAAAACAAACCACAACAACAACCAAAAAGAAAACAAAGCAGATGAATTGAAAAAAGAAAAAATTCTTTCCTATGAAACTTCTCACTTATAGTTTCTGGTCAGTTTCTAAAACTTGTGTCATACTATATACACTTTTGGCATATTTCTCTTCCTACTCCAAAATATGTACTTGAAACTTATCTGTCTCAACTAATGTAAGTTAAACTCATACTTTTAAAAGGCTGCACTGCCTAATGCTACACAACACAACAGTGTTATAATTTATTCAATCATTTCTTCACTGTGAGATTCACTTTGATTCTAGATATTTTTCTACTTTGAATAGTTCTGCAATCAACATTGAAGCAGATAAGGCTTTTCTTGGAGGTTTTATTTTATTGGGTGGATTCCTAGAAGTGAGATTGTTGGGTTAAAGATTACAAGTACTGCATTTTAATTTCAGCACATAGAGCAGATTGCTTCCCAAAATATTATAACACCGTACATTTCTACTAGAAATGTCTGAAATTATTCTTTTCTTGCAAACTTTTTGGCAACAGATGTTACCAGTTTTATATATTTTTATGAGCCTTATGGATGAAGTCATATCTCATTTTTACTTTGAATTTGTCTATTGAATATGAATTTTTTCATACATTTGTTGGCAGATTATTCCTTTCCTCTGTCTTTTACAACTTGGTTGTTTGGAATTTTTCTTGTCATTGTATATGACATATCAATACATTATAGATATTAACCCTTCATTTGGAATTTGTATTTCAACATATGTGGTAAACTATCATTTGCTATTGGCTTTATTGCATATAGATAATTTTAATATCATATATTAGAATGTACACAGTGAAGAGGTCATTTCTTCACCTTAGTGAATTTGAGTGTGTATCTACTGCATTCGATTTTGTCTCAAGACTTTGTACATCTGTGTAAACTGACATGGTTAACTACAATAATAACAACACTGAAACCAATTAGTCTAGAAAGCACGCCAGTTCTCTCCAGTGAGAATCACAAAGACTAAAGGGCCTTGTGGACATTAAATTCAGGAGAGGCAGATGTTTAGGGTGTGTGGTGAAGAGAACCATATTCTTTTTTGCACGTTTCCAAAATGCTCTTCTCTCACTGGATTCATGATTAATATGCCAGTACCTTGTAGCTGTATCCTTCCCCTGAGAATTCCTCTGCTTGAGCTGGAGGTCCTCTCTAAGGAAATAACTGGAAATTCATACCCTCCCTAGGGCTCGGAGAGGAATGAGAATGCTGGATAGCCTTAAAGACACTTGTCTCTGGCAGGACAAGTGTGATCCATGCACTCTGATCTGCCAGTGCAATGGGACACAGGCTTGCTGAAACCACATGTGTGTACAGCCTCATTCCATGCCTTATTTAACTTCCCTCATTCTTTTAAATGGTTTCCTAAAAAGCATTGTCTCCATAAAGTACATATTGCTATATTTAGCAAATGCAAAATTTGTATGTCCATTTAAATATTAGTTTCCAACAAAAAAGAAATGACTTTAGTATCAATATGTCCCATGTAATCTTTGGAACATCTAAAAACTATATTAGTTGTTTAGATGAAATTTGAATTTAACACACCCTCTTGTACTTTATCTAGTGATCATTTACATAAAAATCTCATCACAGGCTCCAGTTCCAAGGAATGCAACCTAAATTACCGGTCATTGACACAAATATTTAGATTTTTACTTCTGAGAGAGGGAATTACATTTCACATTCCTGGTATGGTGGCGCATGCCTATCTGGTGCCCTCACTCAGGAGGCTGCCGCAGGAAGACTGTCTGCAGTTCCAGGCCAGCAGGGGCTACACAACGAATTAAGTCTAGCCTGAATTTTGGACCGATAGCCTATCTCAAAAACCAAAACAGAAAAAATCATAAATGAAGCTTCATCAATAATTAATCTAAAGATAAGCAACCTTTCTAAATCCATGTCAGTTATGTACCATACTAGGAAAGAAGCTCTATGTCAGAAGGTTAGATGATTGCAATTTCAGCCAATTTTTATGTACTACAGTTCACTGGTGCAAAGTACGCATTTAAACATTTAGTGTGAACTGACTATTTCAGTTTTTATTATTATTATTATTATTATTATTTTGATTTACTAGCACATATGTGAATACATAATGTTTACACTCTTTGAGGGAATTCTCATATTTACAAAAGCACAATTTATAATAGCTAAATCTTGAAAGGGGTTCATATATCCATCAAAAGATGAGCAGATAAAGAATATGTGGTATTTACACACAGTGGAGTAATGCTCTGTCGTTTGCAAAGAAATGCATGCATTTTGAGGTTATTGCAGTTTAGATTTTCAGTTTAATCGCAGCTATGGACATAAGAAAAGTTTGATAGTCAAACAGCAATTCTCTATATAAATTGCCCATTCGTAAACATTCAAAATTGAATTTGTATAATTTATAATTTTGCCTTTTATATTTATTTAAATATATTTTTTAATTCATTGAATAATATTTAAAATTTTCAGAATAAAAATTAAAAACAATTCGAAAAATGAAATATAGTTTGCATAAAATTGGATGTTGTTAATGGCTTTATCATAATAAATTTATAATAATTTACAGATGAATTATGTATTTCTCTTTTAAAAAACCATTCTTTCAAATTTGCTGACATTTTAAAGATAGATTCTGTATGTATGTATGTATATATGTGTGTATTTATTTTTACTAGTACATGTTTGCTGTACATAGTGATTACTTTCCTCAGGGGAGGCTGGAACCTACATATAACACTTCTGAAATCTTTTTTCTCTCCTGCACCTCCACTAACTTTACCAATTGATCTCCATCTCCTTTGCAAAATATGTCTCCCTCTTTCTTATTATCTAACTTTTTTTTGCTATTTACTGATATTTCCTTATATTCCAGTAGGAGAAGCTATGCTGTTCTTAAGCTTGTCTGCCTGATTTAATGTACTTAGTACTTAACGCTGGGATGTAGAAGTGCATCCAATTTTCTCACAAATGACTGGCAACTGGTTCTCAATAATATGCTAATTAGTGCATTTTCCAAGTTTAATAAATAACAAAAAATAATGAATTTGTCCTTTCAAGACAGCAGTGATATTTTACTAATGAGTGAAAAAGTTACTGGTTTAGAAAAAATTGGAATAAAACTATTTTCTAAATAAATATATGAAACATTTTATCTTTATGTCATTTTGCTCCTGAATGTACTCCTAACCCTGCCATATCTTGGGAAACAGTTTTTACCGTTTTTTCTTTAAATTTTTCAAATGAAGGCCTTCATTAGAAGTGATCTCATTTGTAAAATCACAAATTGCAATCCTGTCTCATCAATTGCAGGGAAAATAAATGGAGTGCTAAGAAAATTTTCTGTTTTTTTATTTTAAAAAATTGGGCAAGATTGGTGACTAAGATTAAAATGCATGTAACGATATGCAGCACGCAGTCAGTGATGCTATACATAAATTCAGAAAGTTTCTTTTTAAGCTATGATAGCCACTTAATCCAGACATGCTAAAAAATCAATTCTGAGAGCAAAACATAAAACCAAATCTTAGAATACCTGCATTACCATTAGAAAATAATCAATAGCATTTTTAGGGCCATGATATCTATGGAATCATATTTTAATAAGTATTAAACTACTAGTTATTTTGTTAATTGCCTATTTTCTTGAAATATTTGTGAAAAGCACTGGCATCGTAGTGTATATCATATTTAAATAAATTTAAAAATATTAAGTGTATTTGTTTGGATGTGTGTGGGGGGAGGGTAGAGTCCTGTGTTTATTCTTTAGAATTCTGGATGTATGTGCATCTGACTTGATCTTAGCCAAAAGCCCGAGAAGCGATTGTATTTGCATCTCTTTATAGATAATTGATTTGATCCTAGTAAAGACATAACTGGAAAGCGTATTAACTTAAACTACCTACATGAATGACTAGAAATAACTATGATCACTGTCTATAGAATCAAAATTACATCAGACCTATTGCATGGCTAGAAATCACCATGACTATTCTCTAAAGAATCACAATTATACCAGGCTTGATGTCACATGCCTATAATGCTAGCATGCTGAGAGGCTGATGCAGGACAACTACAAGTTTGAGCCTAGCTTGGGCAATTTAGAGACTTGGTAAGACTGTCTCAAATTAAAAAGTGATGCAGATCTAGCTCAGTGTGAAGACCCTGTGTTCAGTCCCCAGTAAAAAGGTACAAAAAGAATTACGATTTAACTGCCCCAGTGAAGTTTCAAATCTCTTCTGGTGTACTTATGAGATGACTATAACGCTAAGTAGGGTGCTTCTGCTCAATTCTCCTTGGTGCTTAGCAGTTGTGTACAAAGGGGTGAACAATATCAAGTGAGAGAGAGTGCCGGCCTAAGATACAGTATTTCCCCTCCCTAAACCTCACATGTTCCCATGGCCTCTGCCAAGTCTACAGTTAAAGTCTGTAGCAGGAGTTAGTTCCCCTAGAATAGATGTCTGGGAGTAGAATTGCTTGATCACATACATGGTAGGTGATTTTTACTTTCCTAAGAAACTCGAGGAACTGCTTTTCTGAGGGGCATTTCACATGCCAGTAAACCATGAAGGGTGATTTGGTTTCTTTACATCCTAGTCAGCTTGGAATCGTCATTACCTTTATTTTAATCACTCAGATAAGTGTATAACAAAATCTTACTGTGATTTAAAGTTTGATTTCCTTGATAATGAATAATATTGGACAGATGTTCACATTCTTATTTGCAATCTGTATAATAATTTTCAGTTCAATATCTGTTCACTATTTTTACCAATTTTCTAATTGAATTTTTTACTATTTTGGACGTTTTGGTTCTTGATCTAACCAAGACGCTAGTCTTTGGCTGGATGTGGCCCTTTCACACATATTCTTTCAGTCTTAGCTCATTTTCATCAGTCTTTCACATAGGGAAAACCTGCAATTTTATTGGCTTAATTGATCAAGTTTGCTATTTATGAATAAAGTTGTTTATGCCTTCTATCTTTTCTCCTGTTTTAAAATTTCATGCTTTTATTTTAGTAATGTGATCTTCTTTCTGATAAATTTTGTATAAAGAGACCTTGATTGTTTACTTTTCACTTATTGATGTCCACCTTCTTCAGCACAATTTCTTAAAAATGTTTTCTCTCCTGTGTTGAAATTCTTTCGCACTTATGTGAAAATCATCTAGGCATAGTATATGTCTACTCTGCGGGGTCTATATTTTGTTTCATCTATTAATATTTTCCTGCACTAATATGACACTGTCTCGATTACTGCAGCTATAAAGTATGATTTAATAAGGGGTAAAGTGATTACTCTCACTTCCTTCTTTAATCAAGTTTGTTTCACTTATTCTAGATCTTATGCCTTTTCATATGAATTTTAGAAAAATCTTCTCTATATCCCAAAACATAACCTTGTTGAGACTTTGACAGGAACTGCGTTAAAGCTATAGATAAATTTCACGAGTACTTACATCTTTACTATGTTATATCTTGCAGTACCCAAAAGTGGTGGTTATTATAATGTATTTCATCCATTACTATTTTGTATTTTGCACTACACAGATTCAGTACATATTTTAATAAGTTTATATGTTAATACGTCATTTTATAAGATTTTATTAACTGCCATGTACGCCATCATTGGTGTGTAATAATAGAGCTAATATCTATTGAACTCCATGAAAGTGTATAATATGAATTTGTTGAACTCATTTACTAGCCAAATAAACTTTCTTTTTAAGGTTCTTTGCTCTCTACATAGATAATAATTATATCTGAAATTAGAGATAGTTGTATTGATTTCCTTTCTTTAGGCTTTTTATTTCCATGCCTTTTTAGATGGGTTCTTAACTATCTAAGATAAAGCTCATCTTAGATAAAACTAGTCAAAGCAAAAACACTTGCCTTGCTTTTTATTTTAGAAGAAAGCATCTATTGCCTCACTTTTTATTTTATTTTAGTATGTTTGCAGTATATAATCTCAATGTTCATCTTAGGGAATAGGGGCTTGTATTTAACACATACAGATTTTTAAAATTTTTCTTTTTCCCCCTCCACCCCCAGAAGCACTTTTATATGCAAATAATCTCTCCATGTTTCCTAATGTCTATCTTACATTTTGTTTTATAAATTATATATATTTTGGGTTTCTCATATGAGAAGTTATACTATATTTAAGCTGTGGGTCTAGTTTGTTTCACTAAACGTTATGGACAAGGCACATATATTTTCCTACAAATGACTCAGATGTATCTTTTTCATGGATAAATGGATAAAGACAATATGGTAGTGTTTTTCATTTTAAAGAGAAAAAAATAATAACATAACAACAAAGACAAAACCAAAAAACACAAAAACAATGATAACTACAGGAGTTCAGAATAAGATGATAGGAATTAACAATGGTTGTTACATTACATATTGTTATCTTCAATGAATTTGCATGTAATTTTTGAAATTGATGCAGTTCCCATCTATTCTCAGCTTACTGAGAATTTTTATCATCGATGGCAATAGATTTGGTCAAGTGCTATTTGTGTGATGGCAAAATCATAAGATTTTTCTTTGTAATACTATCAATATGGAGGTGTGGGGGCTGGGGATATAGCTCAGTGGAGTAAGCGCTTGCCTAGCAAGCGCAGGGTCCTGAGTTCGATCCCCAGTACCGCAAAAAAAAAAAAAAATGGAGATTATCCTGTTTGAGTTTTGAATATTAAATCAGTCTTACATACTTAGAATAAATCCAAAACTATCATGGTGCATAAACTTTTCTGTAGCTTGTTGAGTTCAGTTTGCTAATACTGTGTTGATGATGACTAGCTACATAAAATGGATAAGGAAGTATATGGAGTGAAATGTGTCTCCACAAAATGCATATATTGCTATCCTAGTGGCAAATGTGACCACATGTGGAGATGGAGCTTCAAGGAGATATTAACCTTAAATGAGGGCTTAAGGTCCAGATCCAAGAGGGTTAGTGATATTGTAAGAAGAGAGAGAGATTATTTCTTCACATCTCTACAAAACGAAGAGATCCTGTAAGCACACCATGAGAAGGAAGCTATTTACAAGCCAATAGAAAAATATTCAGAATAAAACTTACATTGCTGTACCCCCAGGCTCTATAAATATGAAAAATAAACATTTCTGTTATTTAAACCACCAACTTTATGCTCTTTTGTTATGCTCTTTTGTTCATGGTACAATGCTAGGATCAAGTCCACTAGCACTAAAGATATGAGCTACCCCTCTAAATATCCTGGATATGACATAGGGGATAGAAGGTGCTATGCTTATCCCTTGTTGCTTTGCTAACTTCTGCCCACCCTTATCTGTTTCTCCTCTGTGATGCCTTTCTGACATGCCACTCTACCTTGTGACCAGCTGATTATGGACTGAAGCCTCTACAAACTGTGAGCTAAATATATCTTTCCTCTGTTAACTTATGTATATTTGGTATTTTGTCTCAGCAATGAGAAAAGTAATTAAAACATACTCTTTACTTTCCTTATTTTTAAATATTACTGTCTTATATATTTCTTCTCTATGTATTGAGAACTATATCAGATCATCATAATTTTTCTTTAAACATGAAATATGATTTAAGAAACATATGCAAAGTAAGAAAGTCTATCATGTTTAATCATAATTTTATCCATTTTGCTATTCTTAGTATCTTTTGAAACTTCAAATCTTTTTATGATCACCTTTCTACTTCCAAAACTAGACATATTTTGATGCTTTTTCACCAAGAAAATCTCTTCATTTTCCTTCATCTGAGGATGCCTTTATCCCATTTTATTTCTAAATTTTCTTGTTTGGGTAACTAAATTTCTGTAACTGAGCATATTAGACATGGGTGAATCTCTAGATTGGCTACTCTAATCCAACAAACCCAGGAATGAAACTTTCCACTCTGACAGATTCTATCCTCCATACCTCTACAGTCACCTCACTGAATTCATGTGGTTACCTACTCTGGAAAGGCAAGTGTCATTCTTTAAGTCTAAATATTGTGCTGATACCTATGGTTCCTGCTTTAGGGACTTGGAGGCCTCTGCCCAGTACCTGGGCCTCTGTGACTGTCAGTGGGGATATTAGGCTTCCTACCAGGAGGAAGAAGGGAACTTCCCACTCCCCCATACAGTTTCTCTCCAATTCCTTTGGGCTCTGAAGTTCAAGGGAACCTGACACTCCCAAAGAACGCCTTTCTCTCCATTCTCCATCAACACAGACCACTTAGTTCTCAAAGTCATATCCAACCAAGGGATCTTAAACATCACCAGTGGCAGAATACAAAAGCTAAGGATGTGTATTTCGAATGTACTTCTCAGGGGATTATGGAGCAGCCGTTCTGAGACCTTAATTTAAGTGCTGGGTAAAACATTGGGTGGAAATTGCTTAATGCACCACCAGCAGCAGAGAGGCTGAGACAAGAGGGACTACAAATAAACAAATGAATAAACAAATAAGTAATAAAAAAAGCAAAAACAAAATGTAGCAGAGTCTACTTGCCACTTTCAAACACTCCCATTCCCTGTCGCTTTCAGTTATAAACTTAGTGGTGGTTTTCTCAGGGTTACACCAAGGGCACTTCCACAGATCATGGTCAAGGCTCTTGACTGTATTTTAGGTTTCCGATTTTATTTAACCAGCTGATTGGATGCTGAGGTAATGTCCTCGGCACTAGAGATCTCAGATTCCTCTCCAGGAATCTCCTCCAATAGTTGTCCCTACCCAATGGCCTCCTCCTTTCTTCTGCCCTCTGCACCCCTGCTGCTGTCTCCCAGGGCACGTGCTCAACTGAACATCATCTGCACACCTGCCCTGCCAGTCCCTTTCCATCTACAGTCACATGCCCCACGGGTTTTTGCACTCCCCTCACTGACTTCCTTCCAGTTACCAGCTGGAAGCCCATCATTCCCCTGTCAGCCCACTTTCACACCACTACTAGGCTCCTTGCCACGCTTGGCTGTCTTTGACAGCAGGTTACTCACCTGGACCTGCAATTCTATCTTCCTTTGTCACCAACATACCACTGACTTAGCTTTGTAGGTGACTGAAAATAGCCTCAGATTCCTGGCACTTGCGACCACTCTCCCAGCTGAAAAGGAAATACATGGCTATTTCCTCAGCCACAGCCACCCCTTCCAAAATCATTGCCATCAATGCCACACTTTCCACCCTGTCTTCCAATCCTGCTACCACTAGCCCTTGGCACACAATAGCAGAAACACCACCTTCTCTAACTTGTGGTTTATCATAGTGCCACATCAAGTAGGAGAGGACAGCCCGGCACTGGCCTAGGACGGTCCTGGCAAAAGCACCTCCACTCTCCAACCACATCCAGGAAGTTGCTGGGAGCTGGTCGGTGCAGATCTTGTTATCCAAAGAGCGGAAGGGGCCTCTGGTGCACTGTCATACTATATGCTACATGAAGGATTGGACAGTGGGCATATAGGGCTACCCCACTCTCCAGAGCTTCATGGAATAGCTGCACTACTATGTGGTAAAGAGGGTACCCGAGCTACTGGCCGAATGTCACCTGGCCTGGGTCCTCTCAAAGCATCATGAGCACCAGGCAGGTGGTGTGCAGCACCAAGTGCAACATGTTGTTTGCAGTGGGTGTGTGCATGTATTACATCATGCCCATCCTCTTAATGCAGGACAGATTGCCTGTCTGGGCCTATACGAAGCCTAGTTCTGACATCCACACTATCAACCTGAATCCCTCTAAGATGGTGGTGGCACTGGGGACAAAAACCTAACAGCCTACCAATCTATCAGCTTCTCACACTAGTCCTCATTTTTCAGGACAACCACTACGTCCATGAAGAATAGATCTCCTTCAGTCCATGGATAAGGGACACCATGGACACGAGTGGGTCTTACAGTGGCACCATGGCAGTATGCACAGTGCATTCTGATATGTGTAATGGCAGCATTGCCAGGCAAAATGTGGAGAGGCTTGTGGTCTACGCCCACCTTCATCTGAGAGTCAGAAAACTCATCCCTATACCCAACATGAAGCTAGTGCATTAGTTACTTTCTCCTTGCTGAGACACAGTATCAGACTCCTACAACTTAATGGAGGAAAGTTTATTTTGACTTTCAATTTGTAGAAGCTTTGGTCATTAATCAGCTGGCTCCAAGGCATGGCGGCAAGGAAGAGGGGCTTAGCAGAGGAAAAACAGTTCATCGCAGGGCAGACAGAAAGTAGAGATGGATCAAGAGGGTAGGAAGGACATACTTCCAGACCATGCCCTCAGTGACCCATCTCTTCCCACTAGACTTCAGAACCAAAAATTATACACAGCTATAAATCCATCAGTGGAATAATCTAGCCACTCACTTCCATGTTCCAGTCACTTCCCTAAAGCCCCTATAAGTCATGATATAGCCTGGCTCAACTGTAGTGACCTCTGGATGAACTACTTCTATGGCGTGGAGGCACTCCCCTATGCAGTCCACATGCACTGCTACAACTGGCCTGAGATGAAGGAAGGGCCTGTCATTTTAGAACTTTATGGAAATTATGCAGCTCTATGGAACTAAGGGTGGTTACATCGTTTCCAAAATACATAAATGTGTTTTTGAATTCAGTCTAACGTTCTTTCTTCTGGGTGCCTTTATGTATTTAAATGTGTATGTCTTTTGTCTTTCAGGTAGAACTGACTCAGTTTAATAACTGTGCTTCTAAGAAAAGAGCTAGAGACCCCTGGCCAATCAGAAGTTGACTTTCAATCTCTTATTTTCCTCCATAGCATCATAGTTTTGACCTTTCATACAAATAGTATAGGCTAATCCTTAGTTACGTTCTATTTTAAAAGATTCCCGCAGGGCGTGGTGGCCCCCCGCCTGTAATGCCAGCATTCAGGAGACTGAGGCAGGAGGATTTTTGCAAGTTCAAGACCAGCCTGGGCTACAAAGTGAGCTCTAGGCCAGCCTGAACTGTATAGCGAGACCCTGTCTCAAAAAGACCAAAACAAAAAAGATTCCCTAAAAAGGATTCTTCTCTTTACATTCTGTCTCTAAAGAGAGATATATCGTCATTGCCACAATTATATTCTTTTATTTTTAGTACAGTTAAGACAATATTGCTTTGGTTATTTTTCATTATATTTATATAGCACATTAAGGCTATTGATACGTTGCTACACATAGTACATAACATTAATTTTGCATGTTTTCTGAGAGGGTTTGGGCATTGTTTCAGAGGAGTTAATGTATATTTTTTATATCATTGTTGCAATTGGAAAATACATTCTAGATCTTCTACTTTTAGAAACATTCCATTTGCAAATTGCAATCATAGTGAATTTATTTTGTATGTTTTAGTATTAAAATGCTATTTTGTAAAGTTTATTCTTTTTGAAAAAAATAGAGTTGTCATTGTGTTTATACTGAAATCCCAATTGGATAGAACTGTTTTATATTTCAAATTAATTTAAATTATAAAAATTTCCTTTAAATACAGATTAAATTTTAATCTGTCTTTAAATAGATAAATACATGTGTATTTTTTTAACTTCTTGCCTCAGTACTTTCAAGATTTTGAATATATTTGAAGGTTTGTGGTTGCTGAACTTGCATCAAATTTCCATGCCATTGTTCAAAGCAGGGATTTTAAGTGCACATATATGGCCTGCAGAGAAGAGTGTATACTGGTGCAAGAGATAGACTGGATATTTTGATTGTAATTTCTAATATTAATATTATATTTGAGTATGTTGACATTTTCCAATTTTGTTGGTGTGTGAAGTTATAATAAACACTGTAAAGAAGAAAAATGATCCTATTCAGCACATTCTAAAAAAAATGTCAAACTTGTCAAGTCCAAAGTAAATTTCAAACTTTTGAGCCTGAAGTAGAATAGATATGTTGTTAAAAATAATGTTATAACTTGCAATACAATAATGTCTAATTATCATGAACACAGGAAAGGTTTTTAATATGTAGATGTGGACACTAAAAATACATAGGTTAAGTTTAAGAAAAAACTTGGGAGTTCAAATACATTTAAATAGTACACTTCCTTTAAACCGTTTCATTTCTCCATATGCAAGAATATTAGAAGTAAGAAGGGAGATTAGTACTTCCTCACAAATGGCTAGGTTGCACTGATCTTAGACTGGAAATATTTCATGTCTGGTTTTCCTTAAATGTTTTGGGACCCATACTATCATGGTATTCCTGCGCTCTATGCTCTTCAGTAGCAAACCTGAATCAATTACATAAGGAAAGCTACTAAAAATGAGTTAAGAAATATGTAACTGTCAGCTTTTATTGATTGAAACTCTTTTCACTGGTTTATATATATATTTTATGTAGCAATAAAATATATTTGTGTCCATGTATGTGCTTCCAACTTGCTGGTAGGTACTGTATCTTGAAAGCAGAGAAAGTAACTGCTGTTGTAGAGTCTTTTAGCAAAAATATCTTTGCTAAAGTCTCTACTGATGCCTAGAAAATCAAAATCAATTAGTAGTTTTTGAAATGAATGTTTTTGCCTCTACATGGGGGGTAGTTTTGAATAAATAAAAGAATATTTACTCTTATAGAAACCTATTGTTTTTCCCTGCTTTTAAAATATGTCCTACTTCATTTACCAATCAGGCCAGAGTACTTTTATCTAACTTTTATCTCAATCTTATTTGGATGCCTATGTAGCACCAGAAATCAGTGTTTTAACGTACATTCAGATTTGGAGATTTCTTCAGAAAAATTTTCCAGTAATTAATCAGAAGGACTTTGTTTTACAGTGTTTGTAACAAAGTATATATGTCTTGAAATAATTCCTCAAGTGTTACTTGAGACGTTAACCAATTCATTTGTCATCTACCTTCTTCTAGTTAGTAGGTCATCTTTATGGTACTTTTGGAGTGTTCTGGAAATTGAGAAAAAGTGTTCAGAAGGAATAACACACACCATGTGGGCTGGGATATTAAAGAATACATAAAAGGAACTTCTGTAGTACACTTTCTTCTCTGACTCTGTCCTTAATGTCATCAGCGACTCACTCTAAGCCTTCTTATGTTTAGGTTATACCTTTCATAGGCAAGACCTATGGTTTGGTTTGTTACTAATTAGCTTAACTCTGTATATTTATATTATGCAGATGTCTAGTTATGCTGAATATATTTGGGAACAAAGTGATAGGATATTTTACTCTCTGTGTCTGGCTTCTTTCACTTAATATACTTACATTTAATATGTCTTTGCTAAAGTAACAAGTTACTGGGCCCCAGAACTACTAAAGCTCAGTTCCTAGGGCTGAAGCCCGGAAATCTCCTTTCAAAGGAAGCCTGTATGTTCCACATTCAGTCTCAGAATGTAAAGCCACTGTCTTTCAGCTCCCATTTCATTTCTTGCTGGAACAGCGGCTGCCTCCTTGCTTTCCTTATGATAACCTTGTCTTTTCTTTCCCATAACCTTGCCTTAATCTGATTTAATCTCTTAAACTTTCAGAGGAAAATGATTGGGTCCTTCCACCTTGGGTCCAGCCCTGCTCTAGGCCACCGGTAGGGATAATCCCAAGGAATCCGAGATCCTCACTGTATGCAGAGCTGACAATATCACTAGCGAGACTGACAACAACCAATACAGGTACATATGGTGGTAAAGACTTTAATCCAACTACTCTGGGAAGCAGAGGCCAGAGGATCTTTAAGTTTCCCATTAATTTTACTAGTTCTTCCATACAAGGATGCCAGCTCCAGCCAGGCCCTCCTGTCCTATGCTCTAGCTTTGGGTGCTTGCTGGAAGCCTTGGACATCCAACTCTGCCTGTTTTCTGTCCCAGCTTCCATCACTGGCAGCAACAAGAAGCATCAAGTAGACAAGCCGCCAGCAGCCATGGTAGAGGGTGTGCTGCACCTCTGCTGTTCTGCGGGGTGGGCATCACCCTCCCCACACAATCTCACTCCAGCTGGCCTCAGGCCATTGGGAGGATTCCCCTGCCCCATAAACCACAGTGTGACAAACTACCTCACTATCATCTGAAGCTTCTTCCAGGCCAGGTCTTGCTCTTCCAGGACTGACTGTCATACTTAGCAAACAAGAGCTATGGCTCATCTGGCTCCATTCTGGTCTCGGCTCCCCTCATACTCTGCCTTCTCTGTCCCCTGAGACATTTTTCTCTTCCACCTCATGCTTCTGTCCTGCTGCACTTGGATTTCCTGAGCTTCTCTGTGAACTTGGGCTGCTGTTATATCCCTTGGGTTGGGTCCTAGCCCTTCCTCTTGTGCAGGCTTGACTTCTCAATGCCTGAAGCTCTCAACTAGGAACAGGACCATTTTGCTAATCTTCTTGAGAAGGTGCTCTCCCTGGAACAGCAGAACATGGCTTTGCCAGGTGAGGTCAACCAGGCCTGGGCCAGGATCTGGTATGTGGATCATTTGGTAGTAGAAGGTACAGTGTCATCTAGACCTAACCCATCATATCCTGGCTCAGGTGGAGCATCAGGGGAAAAGATTGCAGCATGACTGGGGCAGGGATAGGGCAAGCCTAGAGCCCTGAAAGCAGGTGTCCCATCTTCCCCTCCTCTCCCAGGAGGTCAAGGTGAATCTCCAGGGTAACCTGAGTGTGTGCAGGCAGATTGCTGCCCTGTGGACCTCATGCCTTGCCCAGCACTTTTCTCTGAGGGTCTCAGGAGCTGTGGAAGAGAGTATATATTTCCTTCCCTGGATTTTAAGGGGATCCTTCTCAGGTTCCAGCCCATTCGAGAGAAAGACATGCCAGTTCCCAAAGGCAGCCTGAAGCCCTCCCCTTAGAATAGTGGGCAGCATTAATAGCAGACCCTGGGGACCTGGTGTAGGTGAGGACCAAGTTGTGACGCTGCAAGTCAATCTTAACCCCTTTAGGTTTGAGGAGGAGACGTGGAAATGGAAGTATACTGAGCACAGCCTCCTGTTCTCCTGGAAGTTGAGTCCACACCTCAGACAGTTCTGTTTGTACTTCACTACCTAGTCATGTGTCCCTTCTCCAAGCATATTTCTGCCTCAAAAATTCATGTTCCCCCCTTCGCTTATTGAAATTAGTTGATTTATATGTATGTTTTTAACAGTCAGAAAAATTAGTTTCCTAGCCAGGGATAGCACTGAAGTAAACGTAACTCATCTATTAAATATACTCTACCACTAATGACAAACACTATTGAATTGTCAAGAGGTTGACTTTTATCTGTCTATACAGTGTTGAACAAGTTCTCAAAAATTTTCCATTAATTTCTAGTTTAAGGTGAGTTTAAAAAAGAATTCGTAAAGCCTTCCCAGAAGTTTTACTGATGGATTCCTAATCTCTCCAAGTGTTATGTCACCCAGCTACATTAAACTTGTCACTATGGAAGCTGCTCAGGGATGCAGTTCAATAATGATATGCAGTAATATGAAAGAGAGGCTGCATAGGCCAAAAGTGTTTGCTTTAAAAGATGGTATTTTAAGACCATCTGAAAGCACTCCTTGAAAGTATTTCCTTCTCCTGGTTTGGCGCCAACCCAGAGACAAACCTAGCATTGGAATTTGACATCAGCGAGAGGGTGATGTGTTTGCTAGGGATCACGAATACTGTAGCATACTTAGCCTGCAGAGTTCTTAACTGCTGGGTACATTTTATATACACATGATGGTCTTTAATTTGTATATCCTTTTCCTATTTATTAAATTGTCAACTTCCCATGAAAGATTAGTACATGACTTCTCTGTGATTCCATAGTGACTGTTTTGTTACTCTTTATTACAACCTTTCTCAGATTGTAATGCCATTAATTATGTGTTATCTGTTACCTGTTCTCCTCCATTTGAATGTGAACTCTGTTATCCCAACACCTAGTACAATTAGCTGCGCCTACATGACAACGGCGTAAAAGTAAATGACTAAAATATCACTTCCTTGATATAAATTATTCTACTATGTTTGCTGACCAGAACACTAGTGAATATGAGAGGCACTGACCCAACAGGGGAAAGTACCCTAAAACAGGACCTATGATACTGATCAGCTGATTTGTTGCATATAATAATATGAGTAGAACAATAGAAATCTTAAATAATCATGTGTTCTCTCAGGTGTTCTCTTGGGCCTGGGTGATCAAAAGAAAATGTGAGAAATATTATTTTAGAATTGTAAACTAGTGCATTTGAATTCTAGATCCATTTGTTTTGATCATGGGGGCAGGGGCACCTAACTTTTCTAAACATGATATTATATTACTAATCCTTCAATCCTGAGTAGCTTGCATATGGGCTGAACATGTAAGTAATGCATTAATCCTCTAGATACCTACCAAGTATGTTAGGAGCATATGTATTTGCCTTTTGTTTAAAAATTAATTTATGTGAATTTTGAAAAGTTGGACATATAAAGTGATATACAAGAATAAAGACCATTATTTTCAACTAGCCAGAGGTGATTACTGTCAATATATACCATCTGAGATTTTTTTTGTACATGTGTGTATGCGTTTTCTCAGGTGGTGCTAAAATTAGAATGTTTTATGCAGGTTTTATTGTAGACTCCTTGCTTCAGCCTATGGCTCCAGTTTTCCATGTCAAAGTACGTTTATTTTATATAACACTGAGGGTGCTTTTAATACTATAGGCTGAACTTCTAAAAGGATGATTTGATGTACAGTTCAGGAATCATTAAAATGAAACAGTAAATGTTTAACAAAATATGAGACTGCATACTTAATTAAACCTCAAGAGTCTATCATAAACATATATCTTGTAATGATAATATCTATCTAAATATTAGCTTAATTTAGTTATTTTCCGACTTTGGTGTATGTTGGAGTCATTTGTACGTATTTTGAAGATAGGGCAATAGGGGAGTAAAGATGATTAAGATACAATATTTATATTCACCAGTTCCCCAAGATGAACATAATCATTATGCATCACAAATATGTAGCAATAAAGTAGGCAATATAATAATTGTTAAAGGAATGTGAGAAATAGTTAAGCATTTACTGTAACTGAGTATAGCATAATTCCCCAGTAAATCATCAATTTTATTTGAGTATTTTGAGATTAACTCATTCAAAAGCAAAACAAGACAGAAAAGAATTTTCCTTAGATGTTTATGGTGTAACAGAGAAGAAAGGTAGTTCATTAGTTACAAAAATTTACTAATTATAATTTTTCCTTCCTTCTATATATACACAAGGTAGTTAAGATAATTGTACTAGTAATTTTTATTAGTGCACTGAAAGGAACAGTTACGGTTTATATTGTGTGATCGATTTTGCATGTGTATATCTGGTAATCTGAGCAACTACTTTAAAGATTACAATGTTCAATATAATAACCATTGTTAATTTCCTATTATCCCATTTTGAAATTCTGTTGCAATTTTATTGTTTTCTTTTTCTTTAGAATAAAAAATAAGCCTTTACTAATTGTATAAAAGTTAAATACAGCATGACAGTGCAAAGAGAATATGTAGATATTAGCAGTGAATTATGCCTTATATACTGGACTCCCAACAGAGGTAATATCTGAGCTGGGTCTGTAAAGAAAAATAACAGTGGATAAAGAGATCCACTGTTTGCTCAAAAGCACATTGTATCTGGAGTGTAATATATATATAAATTTGTCTTTGTGAAATTTGAAGTGCTTGTACAGAAACATCTGCTTGGAGCTAATGGGCAATGTTTGGGCTGGAAATTAAATATAATCCTCACTATAAGAATAGTGTTTTGGGGAGGTAGAGAGGGGGTAACATGAAGAAGTTAGGTCTTCTGAGTCACAGGCCTAAATTCACCTGACTTTAATAGATCTGCATGTCGACATGAACGTGAATCACTGTATGCCTGGTAAGTAGTAGAAAATTCATTACTTGCAGATGGATGGCCAAATGGAATGCTTGGATCAGTGAATATTAAATATGACACAATGGCTCAAGTATATCCTTTCATATTATAATGATCAACTTTTAAATTTCTCTAAAACAAACACAGTATTCCAAAGAACATATAGGAACATTGCCAAATGCTACCATTGCTTAAATGAACGAATAAATCTATGCTTTGGTTATATGCATGTTTGCATCTATTACAGAATATAGGTCATTCTCCTGTTGGACAAGGAGAAAGCTAAACACTGATGATGACTTCCTTCAAAATGACTTTTTTTCCAGTTCGGAGGTGCAGTTCACGGAGGCGAACACACCGATGCTGTGAGTGAGAGTAACGGTGCTGTTCTCACCCTTTCTAATGTTGTGACTGTGCTATTCTCTTTTTCAGCTGTAGCATTAATGGTTCATGTTGATTAAATTTTAACGCCTAAATTGTCCTTTTATGTTATGCACAAATGATTAACTTGAATGTTTCAGACAGAGGGCAACTTTAGTTTCCTCTAGCCTTGTAGTAAATTTATCAAATAACATCACCTAAGACCCCAGAAAGCGCTCAGTTTTGTTTTTCCTTACTTACCTGGAGATATAGGGTTTAGTTTTTTAAATTAAAATTTATATGGCGAAAACTGTATCCTATTTTACATGATACTATAGATGGAATCCTTGACCATTATATATAAAGTGCATTTTGAAACAGGACTCATATATTCTCCACATTGACTTACATTATAAGTTTAGAAGGGCTACCTTTTCTACAGATTGATTTCCAACTGACAAGAGGTTTGTAAGAAGTTACCACCACCTCTGCCTCTCTCCTGAGACATGTGCTGCAGTCTTCAAATAAAAGCTTAAAGGGATGCAGTAGAATCCCCTATTGGAATAAGAACTTCCAGAATAGGAGAAATGAAATTTTAATTCATTTGTGTCCTGTAATTTTATTTGTCCTATCAGAAACCAGAGGAAATTCTAAGATACTGTCATATGTCATGACTAAAGGGGATCCCCAAGCCCTGTCTTTCCTTATACATCACCCTAAACAAATGTGTTTGCCTGGATATTACCAGGGAATAATACATAACCATGTGTTCTCTTTATTCTCTTAACTTTTGTGAAATAAACATTTTAATTAGATTTTAAATAGACTCTTGTGTTCATTATATGTTCAATAGAAGTGTAGTTCCAGAAATAATAAGTGTTTTCCTAATTACCTTTGAAACAGTAGGCGTTTTTCTAATTTTATATTTTAATTGTGGTAGAATACTTATAAGAATAAAATATAGCTTCTTTGCCATTTTTAAACAGTATTAATTATATTCACACTAGTGTGCAAACATAACTAAAATGCTTACATTGTGCAAAATTGAACACAGTTTGTAGAGAATCTATAGCATGTACACATGAAATTTGTGCCCATGAAACCACTGTTCCTTCTTCTACTTCCATCCAGGCCCCAGAAACCGTTTTACTTTCTGTATCTATGATTGTTACTACTTTGGCTATTTTCTGTCCATTGAATCACATAGTACTTATAATTTTGTGGCTTTTTTGGTGAGTGAATTAATTCGTTTAGGAGGACACTTTCAAGGTTCATTCATGTTGTAGCATGTGAAAAATCAGTGCTCTGTTCAGAAAAACTTTGCTTTCACCCTGAAATTTTAAAGTGAATTTGCGATTGGCTATAGTAGCCACTAATATTGTTTTAGATCATATAGTATTTTATAACTCCAAACAGCAATATAACAATTGTAGTGGTTCCAAATCCTTACCAATTGTCCATATATTTGGAATTTTCTTTATTTTATTGTGTACATATTTGGATATCATTGAAGGTTTTTGTTTAATGATTGTTTGTAGTGACAGAAATTATTTCAGGGAGATTTTAATTTCCATTATTCCCAATAGTAAGACAGTTTATTGCTGTTGGATGTTTACTGTCCAGTATGATTTCTTCTTTTTTCAGGTACCCACTCAGTTCTGTACCCAAACTTTAAATTGTTTTCCTTATTATTTATTTGTAGAAAGAATTTATCATTTCTAGATATGACATCACTGTAAAAAATATATAGATATACATCAGGAATAACCACTTAATTTATTGTGCATCTCTTCTTTATTCTTTTAGCAATATTGTATAATAAACAGAAATGTTTGAATAAAAATATTTAGGAATTTAAAAATTTTAGGGTTAATAATCTATGAACTGATGAAGAATTATTTTCTTATCTCACAGCTTTTAAGATAACTTTTTTTCCCTCACACTGGGAATTGAACTTAGGGCCTTCTCACTGAGATGTATCCCAAGGTTCTTTTGTAGAGTTTTCTTATAAGTTCTCACCACTTTGCAAAGTTGTTGGGGCTGGGCTCAAACTTGTGATCCTCTTACTTCAGTCACTACAGCAGCTGGAATTAAAGGCAGTACCACTGGACGTGGCTAAGATATTCTAACTACAGGTTATTTTGGATTACTCCTTCAGTGTAATTTTACGATCAGTTTGTAAGTAATGATATACACATTTTTTTTCAACTAAGTACAATAAAGGATTCAATGAAAATCATTTCACTATGTAGCTGTGGGTTGGTTTGTAATCTCTTAATATATTAGATTACTTCTTATTGTCATTGGACCACCAAACTGTCTTAATTAATCTTTGTCCATAGTAAATCTTGAAAATTGATATTATTAATTGTCTAGGTTGATTCTTTTCTGTGATACCACCTTAGATATTATGGGAATATTGTATTTCCATGTACATTTGGGAATTAGCTTATACAGTCAAAAATAAACATGGGGTTTTTATTTAACTCATCATTTCTGTGAGGATTTTATGTACAATATTGCATGTTTTATTTCTTAAATATAGTATACCCTTCTATTTAAGACTTTACATAAATTAATAATATTTATAGGTTTCACTAGAGAGTTCTTGTACAATTTTCCTTAAATTTCTTCCTATATATTTCAATAAAATTATAAGTAGTATTTTTATTATTTTATGTTGTGTTTCTTTAGTGTTGGTTTCTGGAAAAATAACTGGATTCTTTCACTGGTGTTGAGTGAAATTACCTAACTCTTTTCCCATCTGAATAATTATTTTAGTAAGACTTGTGAATTATCTGTGTGCTCAATCATTTTAGTAGACAATTTTGGCAGAGTTCAATATTCTTTTCCTATCTCAATGTATTTTATTTCTTTTTTTACTTAATTGCATTGTCCAGTAACTGCAGTACACTGTTGAATAGAAATAATGATAGGGGATACAAATGTCACTTAGGATTGTTCCACTCATCATTTATTTGTCTTTTCAATGATACAAAATTGATATGCACTCAGCTCAGTAAAAGCTATACTTTGAAGTCTGAATTATGTTTTTCCCCATAGCTAGGAGCCTAAGCTTTACTGCTGTATTGATCTTAGATAGCTATAGTGAACTGCAGTGCGCAATTAACCACACACTCAAGAAGTAACAACTGATCTTCTATACTGTATGCTTGTGTTACTAAACTATGATGTTTGGTAGTCTAGGTGTGTCAGTGGACCTTGAAGATACTATTTTGAATACTTTAAAGTAAAATATTTTTACTAGGACAATGTCATAATAAGTTGATAAATAGTTGTCCTGCTTTCCTGTTCTCAAATTTTGGGAAACATGTTCACTATGATGCTTACCACATTTTTGATGTATCAGTTTTACAATTAAGGATATTTCTTCCTTTCTTTTCCTACAATAATAAGAGCATTTTTCTTTTGAATCTTGACTGTGTACGTAATTTTGTCAAATATATTTTGTCCATCAATGTAGAATTATCATTTACATGTAGAACAATGGAATTTCTGCCTCAGTTGTTTCATTGAGTATTTCATTTAGGTGAAGTATACTAATCACAAATTCTCTCACATGATGTTTGTATCTGATTTCATCTGCAATTTGAAATGTTTTCCACTGGATTTATTAAATTTTCATAAATGTTAGACAGTATAGATTTACTTTAATTGATGTATCTATTCATTTTTGATATCGATTACTTTTGTATTTGTTATCAGAACCAAAGCTGCAGGAAAACTGTATAAGTTTCTGACTGTTCCTGTATTTAATCATTGTGAGGCGCTTTCAGTAGATTTCTTTTTCTCTAATGAAATTCTTTTAGATTTTAGCATATATTACATCATTTCACTCCAAAACTACCATTGAACATTGTTTCTGTGGAACTGTATGAAAATTTTTATTTCTTACAAACTCAGAATTGCTAGTTGGGTGGGTGGTTAGCTCGGTTGGTTAGAGGTGGTGCTGATAAAAATTTTAGCTATTAAATGTTAGAAAAATTATGGTTACAGATGCATATAGATTTTAATATTAAGTGAGACTAAAATTTGGCATTGTTTTATTTTCTAACATTTAGATTGCATCAGTCAGCCTTCTGCCATTGAGACAAAGTACCTGAAATAAGACAAGTTAAGTGAAAAATGGCTTTTGTTTATATTGTTTTTGGCTCATGGTTTCACAGGTCCTGTTGTTTCTGGGCTTATGGAAAGGTCGAGCATAATGAAGGAGAGAGTGTGCAAGAGTAGAGCTGCTCAGCCGCTCACCGCCTGAGACCTGGGAACCAGAGAAGAAAACACAAAGAGAACAGGAACAAAATAATTTTCAAAGGCAGTTCATCGGGGACCTAGTTCCTCCACTTATGCCACACCTCTTGTATGTTCAGTTACTTTCTAAGAGCACCGCAACTTTGAGACCAGAGATTTAGCATATGAACTTGTGGGAGACATTCCAGATCAAAATCATAGTACAGGTATCTGTTGAATCCTCCTAACTTTTATGTAAAATTTTTGCTTTTAGTTAAAATTATAAAAATCATTGTCATATTTTTGTTGGCCTGTAGATTTTGTCATTCTTCTAAAGAACTTTTTCTTAAATTTCAGAGTAACTATAAGGTTACTGTCATCTGAGTTTCTTGATACATCATTTTTACCTTGTTTATATGTTATTGTTCATCAGAGTTAATGAATCAATATTTAATATTTTAATGAAAATTTCTAAACTTGAACTTCTTAACTAGTATCTTTTCTAAGAATGTTAATATGTACAGCGTGAGATACAACTTTCTAGGGACAGGTTTCTTTGGGAATGGCTATGTTAAAGAATACCAAATTACTCTTCTTAAGTAGTTTTCAGATGCCATTTATACAATGTGAATTGCTAGCAGTTTGGTACTATATGCAGAATTTTCAATATATTCTACACCAAGGAAACTGTCTTTTCATTAAATATAAAAACACTTTGGATCATTATTTTTTGAACCATACTTAAGGAAATATTATCCCACGTTCATCCTCTATCTGGAAGAATTCTGTACATATTGTAAATGGTTTATAAATATATGTAGTGTCATCTGAGTTTGCAGGAATTTTGTTTAGATGAGACTTTGGGATAAAGCAATGACCTTAAAGTGAAAGGATCTTAGGTCTCTATCATATGACTCAAAATCATTTGAAACAAATTACCATTCTTCAAAAAGATGACTGAATAAACTTGTCTCATGAAGACAAATCATCTCTGTTAAATAGTATCTTTAGATGCTACTCTCCAAATATCTATCCCATGTGGAATGTGTACTTCAGTTGGTTTCACAAACCAGAGAAAATATATCAAAACTGAGTTGCATTCTGCCTACAATTTATTTATCTATTTGAAAAGGAAAAAATTTAACAAGGTGCTGTTTTATCTGTGATTGAAATAAGGGTGATTTGTCACCATGAAGTTATGGGCTGCCCAAATTGAGTATTACCTATTTAAGAGGCAGAATATAATCACCCTTCCCAAATTAACATTTATTATTAGATATTCATTAGCTACCTGTCATATACTTAGCTCTATAACCTGTACTAGGATTCATAAAAAGCCCAAAGCAAAGAAAAAACCAAAAACTAAAAAATGCAAATGATTTTGTAAATCACAGGAGCTTGCATGTTACCTGAGAAAACAGTATGGTATATTCATTAAATAGCAGACAATGGAAGTTATGCATGAGGTAATATGATATGAACAATCAAATGAAATTTACATAGATTCCATCTATCAATTTACATAGATTCCATCTATCAACTCTCTTCTCTTCAAATTTTTAATGGAGATACTGATAATAACCTAATACCTTCCTTTAAGGGACGCTATAAAGGTAAATGATCTAACCTTTGTAAAGGAGTTCGAACTCAGAGAAAAGGCATAAGAAAGTATAGTGAAAAGAAACTTAAAAATCATGGTTGATTTGGTGATAATGAGACAACTAATAAAATAAATCATTCTTTTGTTTATGCTCATCATTTCCATATTGAACAATTGTCCTTTTAAATACTTAAACTTGAAATTGGAAATAATAGCAGTTAATTGCCCTGAAACTCCTAATGCACAGGCTTTTGAAACAGACATAGTGTCTATTTCAGGACATTCCTTTATTTTAAAAAGAACATTTAAGGAAGAAAAGCCTTAGTATTTGTCTGCAGTGGTAGAGGAAACCATTAAATGTATCTATTCATCAGTAATTGCGAAACATTATTTGTTAGAAAAGGAGAGGAAGAAAATGGCTTGGTTTTAGACTTTTTTTGAAAATTCTAAAATGCATTTTCCCTCAGGACCTACTATAAGAATATCCTTGCCTTCCGCTTTGGAATTAATTGCATACTGATTCTTTTCCTCTTCATGTTGATACTCAAGAATCTAAGACTAATATCTCTAACCGTGTTTTGAACACCAATGAAGAATAATTCATTTGAACAAATGTGAAGTTCTGAACTGTTTTGGGGAAGTTGGAGGTTAAGTTGTATGTTCTACAGACATTTCAAGTTTAGGATCCTAAGTGATAGTTTGACTTACAAATTTATAAATGTAAGGGCTTAGATTTGTGTAAATTGGGACTGGAAAATTATTTTTAGCCTTTCTATTTTTCATTCCTCCCTTCTTTCCTTTTCTTCTTTATTCTTTTCTTTCTTTATTCCTCTTCTATAACTAAGAGAATGTTGATGTAAACGTATTTTTCAGTTTTTAAATTTAATTCTTAATTTTACAGATTTATGCGGTACAATATAATAAGTATATATACGTGTGTGTGTATGTGTGTGTGTGTGCATGTGTATGTGCAGATCAGATCAAGGTAAATATTTACATCTTTTTAAACAATTTTTCAAGTTTTGGTAAACACATAATTGCATAAACGTATTGAATAGAGTGCAAAATTTTAATGCTTGTGTACAATATGTTAAGATCAAATCAGGGTAGTTAATGTTTCCACGTGCTTATTGTTACTGTGTGTTTGGACCTTATAAACTCTTCTAGTTCTTCATAAAATGTATAATAATATATTGTAAGCTATAAATACTCTACTATGCAGAACACTAAAGTTTGTTCCTTTTTCCTGTTTGAATAGGCATCATCTAACCTCCTAATATTCTCCTTCCCTCCTAACCATACTTGGTCTCTATTAATCTTTATGACCTTTTCTAACGAAATTTTTAAAAAATCCACATATTAGAGAGAAAACGTTATGTTTTGTTCAGTGTCTGACTCAATGTCCTCTGGTTCCATCTATTTTGCTGTAAATGACAACACTCTTTTTGCAGCCAAATAATATTTTACTCCGTGTGTGTGTGTGTGTGTGTGTGTGTGTGTGTGTGTGTGAACCATATTTTCTTTATTCATTTATCCATTAATGGGCATCCAGGTTGATTCTATATCTTGTCTATTGTAAAAGGTATAGCAACAAGCATAGCAATTCAAGTCTTCAAAATACAGCATATTATTATGATAATTCCATGTAAAGGCATTATACTTTAATTTATTTATTCACACATTCATTCTATTTTATTTTATACATTCCTGCTTATATATAAGCACCATCGTAGTACGTTTCTAGACTATTTTTAAATTTGAAGGTAAGTTTTAAAAATGTGCATTCTTGTTTGGTGCATGCCTTTGCAATTTTTGTAAATGGCATGAATTTTAAATAGTAATCAACATGGATGTACCACTTTCCATAGGGCATACACTGTTCTAAGTATATTTCCATGTAGTAACTCATTTCATTTCCAGAGCAATCTAATGATGTAGGTATTACTTTATTCATTTATAGACATTTTAAATATTTTCACTTATATAAATAATAATATAGACAACCTTAGAAGAATGTTTTCGGGAAAAAAGTTTTATTCATGATTAAAGAAAATATAGCTGCTCAGCAGTATTCATTTGATTTCTCACAGTTACTATGCATGTGAGAGATTTTTTTTAAAGGAAATTATTTACTTTGTATATAATGTGATTTTTGATATGAGTATTCACTGTGAAATGGTTTTTTCTATCAAGATAAACAACTCACCTTCACTTCGTATAGTTGCTTTTCTCTGGGGTAAAGGGAATGAAAATATTTCAGGTGTAAATTTCATAGATTTCTTATTTAAATTTGAAGTATAAAATACATTACTAATTAACTATAGTTATGATGTTTTCATTAGATTTCTAGAATTTATTCATCTTCAGCTGACAGTTTATGGAGGAAAATAAGGCACACCTATGCCTAGGTCACACAGACAAAATGTGGAAAATCCGACATTAAAACCCTCTAAGTCTAAACGGGGACTATTAGAGAAGGGGTGTGGTGTGAAGGTAGGGGTGGAGAAGAGGAAGCTGTTCAGTCCAGGAGGAGGGCACAACCAAAGTATGTTGTATATATGTACAAATATGCATAAAGGAAACTCATATTCTTTGTAATTCACATGCACTAATAAATTCTTTTAAATGAGCAAAAAAGAAAAACCTCTATTTAGGTTTTTGGCATCTCATGTTTTTAAGCCTTATGTCAGACTCTTATTATGAATTTTTTATTTTTAAGTTTTTCTAACAGTTTTTGATAAATTATACATGTTGATACCTATGACTAATCTATTGTGTCTGTTTGCTTGATGATCATTCATTTGAGGGTTTGGTAATTTTTTGTCTGAACTTATCAATTGTTCCAATATGTTCTTCATAGCTTGGATGGGTGAGGACATTGAAGAACATCAATGTTATTGTCATACAGAGGACCCTGAGAAATAGTCTACAGATATGTGCCAGTTCTTGTTCCCACATATTTCTTAATTTAACATATATATTTTACCTAATAACAATGTCAGTTTGAAAATATTGTAAAATAGGGACTTTCTGATTTATACTCAACTGAAAATGTATCTATACTTTTTTGCTAGGCCATTCCTTATAAAGTATCACAGTCTAAGTGATTTAAACAAAAGAAATTTATTTTTCCACTGACATAGAGTCTAATAGTTCAAGAGAAATGTGTCCACACGTTTGATTTCTACTGAGGGCCATGTAAAAGGTTTTTTTTTTTCCAGGCCTGTTTCTTTAGCTTATAGATGGCAGCCTCCTCCCCATGTTTTTCGAAGGTCTTCCTTCAGGCTGAGATTATATCCTCGTCTCTTTTTGTAAGAGGAGCACTCACGAAAAGTTTAACAAGTCTAAGAAATAATTTTGATTCAAATACTCCCTTAATTATAACATGTCTCTACTCAGTTGCAATAAAATATATTATTAGTGATTAAAATAGTGAAATGTCTTAATTTTTTGAATATTTAAATATTTATGATTATTCCAAATCAAAGATACATAAAAATGTTATCTTTTGCATAGCCAGTAATTTGTAGCATGAAAAGTAAAATGAACATGCAAATGGTTAAGTTTGAAAGTCAGTAAGCACTGAGGTGTACAACAAATTAATGAGTTCATTAATGGAGTTCTTTTTTGAAAAAAAATAATGTATTATTGGTCTTTGAAATCATATCATACAATAGAAGAACCATGTTAGCCATCCTGCACATACGTATATACATACATACATACATTTTTACCTCTTTCTTTTCTCCTTTCCCTCGTTCCATCTCTTCTTTACTTTTGAACAGATTTCCTTCATGTCTCTTAGTTTATGTTCCCACCCTCAGGTTCTTACACCAGTGACACAATACGTTGCCTGCACATGTACCTCTGATTTATTTCACTTATGAGTATGGTGTCCAATTGTGACCATTTGGCTACAAAGGCCCCAAATCTGTCCCTCTTTATAGCTGAATAATATTCCATTATTTAAAAATGCCACAGTTTTTTAATCCAGTCTTCTGTGGATGGACACTTGGGCTGCTTCCACAATTTAGCTATTACAAATTGCGCTGCTATAAACATAGGTGCGCATATATCAGAGTGATATGATGTTTTCAGATCTTCTGGGAATATACCCAGAAGGGGAATAGCTGGTTTGAATGGAACTTCTAGACCTAGTTTGCTGAGAAATCTCCGAACTGCTCTCCACAATGGTTTCACCAGTCTGCAATCCCACCAGCAGTGCAGTGCTGTATTATGTCACTTAATGGTAAGGAATAGTTGATGACTGGTTGTTTGATCAATCTTGTATGTCTATATGTGTTCTCCTGAGCATACACTTTGAAGATATCAATATGCAATGCAACAACTATTGTTGGTTTTCTCTTGCTTTGTCTGTAATTCAGTAATGATTATACTGTTATTGTGCTACTTTGTGTCTGTTTGTTAATGCTTTCTGTGGTTTTCTTTTTTTCTGTTGATGTAGTTCTTTTTCTTTCACACTTAAAAAAAGAAAAATTATATAAAAAAATATGTAAGCAAGTATGTATGCATATGCAGCATATCTAACATAGTTGTACTACTGACTTAGGTCACCTTATTGTAAGGAATAGTTGATGATTAATTGTTTGATCAATTTTGCATATCTATATCTGTGTGCCTGAATATACACTTCGAAGTTATCAATATGTAATGCAACAACCATTGTTGATTCCCTGTCACCTTGTCTGTAACTCAGTTTTGATGGTACTATTCTTATGCTACTTTGTGTCTGTTTGTTAATATGTTTTGGTTCTTTTACTTTTAAAATAATTAAAAAGAAAAAAGAAATCATATCATAAAATAAATAGTGCTTACTTGTAAAACATTTGTTACCCCTTAACGTTTCTTTCAATGAAATTGTTGCAATAAGTGTAAAACAAAAGGAGCCCAATTCAACAAATCATTTCTGAAATAACACTTTTATGAGTACATGATAATTCTTTGCACTAAGGATACTAAACATATTACAAAATATTTTTCTATTCAGTTAAAAATAAACAGAAAGTACAAGCAAGACATTTGTAAATATTCTCTTTCTAGCCTTTAGCACTTATTTTAATATGTACTCTCTAGAGTTGGAATACATGCTAGAATGGATTAACTGCTATGATTGTTTAAAGTGATTTTTCTGTTTATCAGCTTTTATTCCACAAATGGCAAGTTTGCTGACATAGCAGTGTACCAGAAATTCATCCTCCCCGATTCTATCAGGCATCTACTTCAGTGCATCACTAGCATCTCAATATGAAGAGCTTAGTGCAGCACTGTAAAACTTCGAGAAATTACGTTAGGAATTTTTTTTTGTTTGAGAAACGCTGAAGAAAACAAACAGATTAAGATAAAATGCAAATAACCTCATTTAGTCTTTGAAGAGACTTTACATGATATTTTCCCCATATACACAATAATGTACCGGGAATTGGAACAGTGATCCACAACTGTATACTTTTAATAATTCTGAACAGTTATTTCCAAAGATTGATTTTGGCATTTTTTTCTTTGTTATTTTCTTTTTCTCTCAAAGAAATCTACCCCCTGCTTATTTTCTGTGGTAAAGGTAATACTTTTCTTCCCCCCCCCCTGTGGATTATTTGCACTAATATTCTAGGGTGCCAAACTTTTCAACCTTATATTTTTCCATGAGAAAGACACATCTTTTGTTTATATTCCAGTTTGTGTTTTTCCTACTGCCAACCTATATTATTATAAATCAGTGGAAATAGCAGAAATAATATGCTAGTATGGACCATGTATACAACAGTCTCCATTTTATCTTTTCTAAATTTATTCTTATTGTGTTTTTTCTTACTTTGAATCCCTCAAATCTACCCCAGAACCTTTGGATAACTGCTCTCATCTTCTTTTGCCCATTTCTTTCTTTAAAGTCATTCCTAGTTTTTGTCACATAGGAATATTTGGCATTCCTCATTAAGAACAAAACAAAAATTTCTCACAAGTTACGAAATCCCTTGAGTCAGCAAATCACTCACCTCCCCCTATTATCCCAAGTAATTTTCTCATCACCAGAGTTTTTTTGTTAAGGCAGACCTCTCTCTTTCACTTCTCAATCTGCTACAGTATTTTTCTGCCAACTATTTTATACAAATTGTTAATCATCATTTACTTCTTTTTGTTGTTTTATTTTTATGAATTTTATTGGTATGCTTTTGATATACATAATAATCACATTGAGCATAGAGAATTTGTATGCTTACATAATATATCTTGATTCTTACATTTGTCCATTCCCTTCTCCTTCCATCAATGCTTTCTCCTCATTGCTTACGAAAGTTTGGCCCAGAAATCTCCTCATTGTTAAGTCCAATGACACATTAAGTAAACCATTTAATTGACATATCCTTTTTTCCAGAATGTCAGTCCCTCCTATATTTTTGTTGTTGATTTACAGCCTCACTCTCCTATTATTTCATCTTCTCAATCCTCTTTGATAGCTTCCATTCCTCTAGCTATTACATAACAATTATCCTCAACTGTCCTATCTTTCAGGATCTCATTCTCCATATTTTCGAAAAAATTACATTCACCCATTACATGTATTAGTGGCTTTATATACAATTCCTGCACTGATAAATAACTTCAAATCTTCATCTCCGTGCCTGTATTATTACAGACAAAAACTGACATAAAATGATTAGAGGTACCCACTATTTGCATCAAATTTAAGATATATCAAATCAAGCTCATTATATTTACCTCATAATAATAAAAATCTATTGTTACTGCTGTATACTAGAGCCTATTTAATGTCTACTCCTTTTCATCTCAAAATATTCATTGTCCTTCAATATCCAGATATATTTTATATAGCTAATTTCTGCTTTCAAAATAGCTTTTGAATTTTTTGCCTTGTTTATTTTATCTATGCATCATTATTTATCATTTATCCACTCCCTAAACCTAAAATATCCTTGTGTCATTTTAGAACTAGATATCACACCAAAGCTTTAAACACTCTGAAGCAAGTTTTTTTGAAGGTGAGTGGATTATAAGGTCCTTGTTGCTGACTGGTTAGGAGGTAGAGACTGTTTCGGAAGAGGCAGCTCAGTGTGGACATGACCTGATATTGTTTGTTTTCCTTCCCAGATCTTCTCTTTATTCTTTGCTTCCTGTCTGCTATGCAATGAACATCTTTCCAGACACTTCCTCCATGCCATCCTACCTGGAGCCAGCTGAGTGTGCAAGGATTTAAACTTTTAAACAATGACAAAACTAACCTTTCTTCCTTGAAATTGCAGACTCAAGTATTTTGTTTTAGCAATGAGAAAGTGACTGGCTCCTTTGATGTCCTGAATCCGTTCAAAACATTTACATCACATGATCATTTTGACTTTGTGCCAGAGCCACAGGTTGCACAGTGCAAGATCTGGCAAGTAAGTGGATGGTGATATATTCTTAATGTTTTTATGAGCCTGCCTTTCCTTTGTCTGGCAGTCAGCATGAACATTCATGCATTTTTTATCATACCTAGTATGGACATGAAAAAGGGCTTCTGTAGCTTCTACAGGAGTGACAAGGACAATGGGATAACTGTGGGATGTGAGGGGAAGTGTTTAGAGGGGGAATAAAGGTAAGATATCCTTTACATAATAATTTTTTAAAGTTTTAATATTCCTATGTTTTGATCATCTCATAATATCTATATCTATATCTATATCTATCTATGTCTGTAGAGACAGAGACAGGGAGGGCCAGGCAGGGGGTAGACATAAACACTGGACTGGCGTTTGCATTCTCAGTGGTAGAAGCACATGTTGGAGGGCACATCAGTCATATTCTCCACTGCCGGGATGTATACAACACAAAGGAGGAAGATTAACCTGGCTACAGGATTGTAAGGTTTCATTCAATTTTCAATTTTCTTCTAGTTTCAAGCAGAAACGTGCAACAGAATGTGGCAAAGGGAAGCTTCTTGACTCGTTTCCACTAAGAAGCAGAGAGAGCAAGGAAGAGCCAGGAAGTCTTGCCCTTCCAAGCAGGCCCCATGAGGCACTTCTGCAGCCACACAGGGCTTCTAACAGCACACTCAGCAGGTACTCATCAGAGACCAATCCACTGATAAGGTCAGATACCCCATGATCTCAGCTTCTCCCAGAATCCCTAACTCTGAGCACATGAGCATATTGGAGAATAGTTTTGACCTAAATCAAAGCAGAATGCTGTAAAACAATAAAAACAGAGACATTTCAATAATGTGAACCACTGGATCATAATTCTTCAGGCCAAAAAACAAAACATACTATATAGCTCATCATAGTGTTGAACAATTCAGTGAAAAAATATCCTCAGGATAATTGTTTGATAGATATTTGGAACTGACAGTTGAAACTTTGTTTGCCTAAAACAGAAGTAAGCATGGACACGAAGGGCTAGCTTGCAGGCCTTCACGGGGTGTGCTCACAGCCAGCGTGTAGGGCAACTAAGGAGTGTCCGGCTACATATATTCCTGTGCTTCTCTGGTGGCACAGAGAAGACAGTGTGGGAGATGATGCAGTGCTTCCAAGCAGTGAGGAGACTTGTGTGATGATTGTTTATCCTTTTCTCTCTCCTAGTACAACAATCACAGGACTGGGGAAGGGACTGGGGGGGGCCTAAAGCCGGATTATTCCTAAGTAAGACACTAACTATGTTTATTTTAACATGAGAAAAGTCACTGAGTTGGAACTGATAGTCGTGATCTTGCTATCCTCCTGCCTCAGCCTCCCAGAATGTGATTACAAGCATGCACCCACACACCTGGCTGATATTTATGTTTTAAACTTTTAGGTCAAAACTTCTAATTACCTGGTAGGGCAGGTTTTGTCATTGCCTCATCTGGTAAAATTGGATTCTATAATAAATGTAGCACAACTGCTTAGCAGTAAAAGTAGTCCACTAGTTCTGTACCATTGTAAACCCCCATTATGTATAGGAGTGTGCTGACAAGAAGATTCATGCTGCGCTAGTACAATTTCCTGTAATCTAGGACAGGAAACCAAAGGAGGAAGTTTGGGAATCGCGCCGTTTGGGCGCACTTTGCTTCTCCGAACATCATATACTAGAAGCTTGGTTCCCACTGTGGTAGAGTTGCCAAGTGGTGGAACCTCCAGGGTGAGGCCTTATAGAGGTGATTAAGTTGTATGAGACACCACCTCCAGAAGGGTTTAGTGCCTGTTTCGTGGGAGTTCATTGGGGACAGCAGTACTGGCTTTGTTACCAAGAGTGTAGGTCATTACAGTGTTGGTGTTTCTAGACTCACACTTTGGCTTCGTCTCTCACTGTGTGTTCACTCTTTTTTGTACGTGCTAACTCACCACAAATGTGTGCTCCTGCTGTTTCGCTTTCTGCCATGTTGTGACACAACCAGGAGGTCCTTGCCAGATATTGCTGCCATACTGTTTTGACTTTCCAGCCACCAGAAACATGAGCGTAATAAGTTCTTATTCTTTATACATTACCCAGGAATTTTGTTTCAAACACACCCAGAAAACCAATGAAGATGAGTAAAAATGGGCAGAAAGAAGAACAGCAGCTGAGGAAAAAGGAATGATTAAAGGCTTATGTGATGAGATAAATTTAGTGTTAGATTAACAACTTGAAACAGGGAGGGAGCAGAGGCCATTACCCCTTAGCTCAATTATACTAGATGTCTGAGTGGGTGCGGTCATATATTACTGACGCCATTTCTACTTGTATCTGGCAAGATAAAACAGAGAGGTTCAAAATTACTTTCTTGCTCTGGGAGGCATTTTCATACACTATTATGATGGACTGGTCTAATTATTAATGACTGAATGAATTCTAGTAATGTTGCAGTGACTTTGACTTTTATAAGCTTTTTGTCACAGTAGATTTATGGTTAAAAACAAGGGAGTTGCCTGTAGTATAATAAAAATTATATGTATTTGGCATTTCTCCCTAGTTTCTCGCAGTGAGATCCTCAAGCCCTTAGAATCTCCTGAGTAACAGGCGTGTCTTTTGTTAGTAATGCACCTAAATTTCTGATAATGAAGTGACTTGGTGGCCACTATGTAGTACTGGGTTACAGTCTAGTTGCCAGAGGAACTAAGTAATTGATTGAAAAGTGGGAATTTTCATCCTCACTCTGCTCCTCATCCCCAGGCAGAGAAGGGGACTGAGCACTACATTCAGTCACAAATGGTCAGCGACCTAGTCAATCATACCTACATAATGAAATTTTCTTAAACACTTATGAAAATGACTTTTGAGGCACTTCTGAGTTGATGGCTTTCCTGGGAGGAGCATGGAAGCTCTGTATCCTCTCAGCTGCACTCCCTCTGACCTTCCCTCTACATCAGCCCCATTGGACTCTTTCTGACTTGTGCCTCTTACAATCAAATTTTCCTAACAAATATAACATTTATTGAGGTTTGTTTGTTATTCTGATAAGTAATATAAAAGGTATGGTGGGTTACAAGGATCCTTGAAGTTATAGCTGATTGATCAGTAGGACAAATGGCCCCCAGGGCTTGTGAATGACATTTAGACTGACAGCAATCATATAAGACTGAGTCCACATTTTATAGGATTTTTATTATCTCTGAATAGCTGGAGTCAGTATTGAAAGCATTTTCCTGAGCTTATGAATCTGAGCTACCTTTGGGTGCTTAGAATGAGTTGAAATTTGGAATATCTATTCTGTATTGGAAAAATGTGTATTGTTGGTATGATGACATATTAGTGCCTAATATGGACTAGATGTTTGCATTTTCCAAAACTTCATAAGTTGAAACCAAAACACCAAATGTGATATTATTTAAGGTATAATTTTAGGAAGTAATTGAGTTTAGATATGTTATACAGTTACAGGTCTGGTTAGGTGTGATGGAAACATATGGTAAATGTTTAGATTTTTAAAATTCATTAGAATAAAAGACACACTGCCATTAGTCTCCCTTACATACTAGTTCTCCTTCAAATACACTTTTCTTATCATTCCTGTCATGGTCTGAAGCAGATCTGGGGGTCCCCTTTGCATGAGTGTCCTTAGTTGTGCCATCCTGGATGCCTCAATGTCCTGCAGCAGTTCATATCACTTACCTTTGATGGTCTTTTTGACATGGGGGAAAAATCCAGAAGCCGCACGATGCCAGATCTAGCATATAAGGTACATGAGGACACACTTTTTCATGAGCCTGGCTTTCCCTTGGATGGATGTTGGTAGCAAGATTGGCTATATTTTTATCATATCTCATAAAGATGAAGGAAGACTTCCCGAACTGCTTCAGAAATTGGCAAAAACACCTCAAAGCAAGGAGGAATATTTTGATGATGATTAATGGCAATGCATATTTTAGTGTAATAAACTTCTTTGTATTGAAGTAACCAGGGTGTATGTTGATCACATATTGAAAGATGCGATTAGTGCCCTTACAAAGAAATTAATGAGCCCTCCTCAAGAACTTGACCATGCTGGAACACTGATCTTAAACTTTAGATTTTCAGGATTATGAGTAAACATATGTTGTTCAACATGTTCACACTGGCTTGAATCACCAGTGGTACATGCGTAACTGTCCTGTTGTGTGGAATTTTCCACCTGATGGATGGGACTTCCCCATTCTTCCTGATCACCAGTGTTTTAGCATCAGGAACATGTCAATGACCTATTCTATTTTCTTCTGCTATAGTAGCCTAAAGCAAACAAGACCGTGTCAGAAAGATAAAACACTAAACAGTAGATCTCTATTAAGTACTGTGTCCTCTGTAGGAAGACTACTTCAATAAACACCAAAGCATGGAGTGGGGAGTGCCCCCACTTACAAATGACCCACTAGGGGACTTTTTGATTTCTGGTTTTTTGTTTGTTTAGTTTTTCTTTTTCTTTTTGAGACATGATCTGACTATGTACTTCAGGCTGGCCTTGAACTCACTATGTAGCCCCAGCTGGCCTTCAACGTGTGGTGATACTCCTGCTTCAGCTTCCCTAATGTTGGAATTATAAGTGCCCACCATCATGCCTGAATATGCTAGAAAAAAATAAAGAATAAAATTGAAACAAAGCTTTGCAAATAAAGAGAGGAAGAGGGGTTGAAGGGAGGGAAGGGGACTGTGAAAAAAGAGGAATCAAGTCTTGTCCTGTATAGCTACAAATTCTGCATGAGGAATGTGAACATTATGTGTAACTAAATTGTACCACTAAACTTAATAAAATAAATAAATAAAAATAAAGTTTGCAGAGAGATGGAAGCCTCAGTGCAGTGTACCTTTCCTGTTCACAAATAAATTTTAACCCACAGATGCCAACAGGAAAAGTTGGCATATTTGCATTCAGAAAATATGAGACTACAGAATGATCTATTGGTTTTGGTAGGGCTAAATGTCTTTGATAACAAGAGGGAGGAAGTAGATGTATTGTTGCACAGTACGGACAAAGAAAATGATATGAGGAACCCAGATGATACATTTGGGATTGGTGTTCCCTTGCTCAACTGTAGCTTTGAATGGACGCTTGTAGCAGCTCCTACCTAAAAAGAGTATGATTACTATGAGCTTAGAATTTTTAGACATAAAGCTGTGAGTAGCACCACTAGTAAAGTCCCCAAGGATTTTTGAGATGAGAGCTGAGAATGAGGGCAAGTTAAGTCAGTAGTAGCGGAAGGAAAAAATGAGAAGGAGTTGTTATCTGGACACCAAATATAATAAGATATGTTAGTCACCTTACCATAGATGAGACAACACATCTGAGATACAGAACATAAGGAAGAAAATGTTTCTTTTAATTCAGTGTTTTAGAGATTTCATTCCATTATTGCATGGCTCCAAGGCAGAACCAGCGTGAGTTGCTCACCTCATCGTGCCTGGTAGAATGTAGAGAGCAAGGAAGATACGTACTCCAATGACAATGGCCTTGTGACCCACTGCAGCCATTAAGCCCCAGCTCCTGTTACTCCATTTATGTGCAAACTCATAAAGATTGATCTATTGATGAGTTTGATAAACTCAAGTGTCGATCACCTTCCTCAGCTCTGAACACATGAGACTTTGGCAGAACATTATAGATCAAACCACAACTTAAGATTTCTAGCTCGTCCTCTTAGTCCGCTTCTAAATTTCTCATCAAGAAGAGAGGCTCAAGAGAATTGCACTGGAGCTGCTCCTCAAAATATACTTCAATAGAGAAGTACATCTGTGAGCATAAAAGTGGGAGTGTAGCTTTTATTGAGTTGGACTGCGCATATTCTCTTAAAGAGAACCTGTAGCAGAGAACTTAATATACTATAATTTACCTCATGCCTGCATATCTACTTTGTAAGGGCTACTTTTGCTATAGTAACTTTCAGCTAATGATTAAGCATGGCAGAGGTACTGGAGTCAGTGGATTTCTACTTCACATAGTCCTCTTCTATCAGGTTAGCTTTGCTCATAAACTTTCATTAGGTATGCTCAAGGCTTTATCTACCTTCGATATGTTCAAGCTTTTCTCTTCCAACCAACCAAGGCCTCTCCTTTCCTCTTTTCTTTCACAGCTGTCAGCAATTCACTGAGGTCTAAAGTTTCTTCCTATCTGCTTCTGATCCATCCTCTCTTTGTCACTCACACACATTTCTCAGAATTAATCTTTGGCAAAACAAATCTTATTGTGGTAGTAGATTTTCAGGAGACTGAAACTAAAGCAAGATATAATATGACTAACTCCAAAGTAACTTGGAAAACATCTCATAAGTGTTTCTTTTTCATGTGACTCTATCTTTATATAACTGTTCCCGTATATGCATGTCTTGCCTTTCTACCTTACTTGATAAGTCATTAACAATAAAAATATCATGAAGGATTTTGTGACTGCAGATACAGGAGTGTGAACCAGGAGCCAGGCAGACTACATTGGTTTTAGGAGAATAAATGATGGGGAGATGCAACTGTGTAGCTAATGTGCCAAACATTGCATATATGTTTGACTTTGAAAAACAAATAAGAGTAACTAAAAATATCAAGTTATTAAACTGAACATAGGGGAGAAATATAGCATTATTTGTGGAGTCAGTTTAGATTGTAGGAAAAGGACTTTATAGCTGATATAAAACTACTGATTTTAAGCATCAGAAGCTGATATTCTTTTTCCACATTACATAAGATAAGAAAATGGGAATGAATATGCATGCAAGAAAGATGCAGAAATTTGAATCACAAAATTTTAATGTTCCTGGAGCTTTCATGGCTTCATGGAAATTAAATCAATACTGTAATATAAGTCCCTGTGCTCAGAAGGAGACCATGTGTTTGCAACTGCCATCTTGCACTCCTTAGTAATTTTACCTTTCAGGTTTTGTTGCTTTTTAAGCTTGACATATTTGCTCAAACTGTATTCCTGTTTCCTTATAATGCATTCTAAACTGTTATGTCACTGCCCCACAGGCCAAGACCTCTGCCCTTCTTTACCTTCGTGGTTGGGTTGCAGTTGCCTTTAACCGTAGGTAGTAGTCAGGACGTGCTCATAGCGCCCTTTGTAGTTGGCCACATGCTTAAAGTTTTATGCAGCAGAGCAGGGTGGTGGCCATCTCTTCCCTGATCTGATAGCTAACAGCACGGTCAGCAAGTGGTTTGCTCCTTGCCCATTTCCAATGCATGCTCTAAGCATGTCCTAGTGAACAGGGTACAATTACTTGAGGGTTTCCAGTTCAGCTTGGACTGGGGCTTTGCCTGTGAGATGAAGACATTGAATTTTGTGTGTTTGTCAAGAGTCTGAATGTTTTTAATTTTCATCGAGTTACAAAAGTTATGTATGTAAATCACAAGTGATAAACAGAAAGTAACATTGTTTTTTGTAAGTGATGGAAAAATTGATGGAATAGGGAGCTTGCAGCAGTGTTATCTGGTGTATCATTTGACAGAACAGAAAAGAGGAAAAAATAAACAATTGATCCTGCCTTTAAGGAAACTCTATTTCTGGTTTATTATTTTTCTAGAATAGGAAGGAAATGAAGAAAGAAGGAGATGCCCAAAGTGGATGTTAACCCATGTGGATTTAAATTTCAGTGCTGTCACTTATTTGTAAAAATGGCCCAGTAAATGAGCTCACATGTTAACAATCACAGTAACAACACATCCCCCAGAGGAGATGTGCAAGGAAAGATTATTAAAAATGATAAATGCATTTAAAGTTATTTCTCACCTACTGTGAAATACTAAAGTGAATGATATTGCAGCCTAGTTAAATTCTACTCAATAGACTTGGGAGGGGCAAATGAAAGTCACTGAAATTGAGAAAGTCTAAAACCTAGATTATGAAGTGATAAAATAACTGTCCACAAAAATGATGGCATTAGCATTTATGTTAGCTAGTCAGGGACTGAACTGGCTGATAAAACCTCCAGTAATTAAAGAGAAAGGACCAAAATGATACCCAATGTGAAAAATGAAGCAAGGTAAAACTCGGCTTACTAAAAAGCATAAATGTCAAGAAAAGGAGCTCTGAAATAAGGAATACGAGACGAGTTTTGACCCTGAACACTCTGGGAAAATAAGGATTGTGACATGAGAATAACCACTTACCATATGGAAGGTGCTTTCGGATAACAATATCACGATACTTCCCGGTATTATTTAAGGAAATATTTGGAAAGTGTATTCAATGCATAGTTAAAAGAATTTTTTTAACCAATGAACACAGGCTTCATGGATCAATATGAAAAAAATTGAAATGTAAGGAATTAGTAGCCATTTGGTAAGGGAAAAGTAAACAATAATTTTAGTTATGAAAGAAAAGTGCTGATGACTGAATTTTGAGATAGCCAAAACTACAAAGGAATTAAGACACAGTTGATTTCATGGAGTTGTATTTCCACAATAATTATGCTATTCTCCTCATGCATAATGGAATTCTTACTTCACCTCAAGAAGAAGTCCTCAAAATTAGCTTGATAATGTTTCTAAATGAGTGCTCTATGTGGGATGTAATTTGATCACGTAGTTCCCAGTATTCTGACCTAATTAGTTGGAAGCATCCATTTTTTGAATAGGCAGCTATAACTTTAGAAATGAATAGTACTGACCTGCACCTGAAGGCATCCAAAATAACAAGATTTAGTTCCCATTTTCGATCCACAAATGCAATCACTGTACATGATTCTTACAGTTTTCAGAAAAAGTTATTTGATTAATCAAGGAATGAATGGAGAAGATTACAGTGTTCTATGGACAACTGCCATCTCCCTGTGCCATTTTAGACTTACATGAACACATAGCCTATTATTTACAGAGATAACGGTTGATACTCCCTCATTACATACACAGTGCTTGATGTACTAATGGAACTATCTCCTGCAATAGTGTACAGAATTCTGTCTCAGAGACTTTTGAGTTTTATTTCATTTTTAATACCTATTTGTAGCATATAATGTTCACAGTATTTGTGGAAAATTGATGCACATACATAATATCTTTTAATTCCTTTTCTCTTTTTTTTTTTTTTTTTTTTTTTGCGGTACTGGGGATCGAACTCAGGACCCTGCGCTTGCTAGGCAAGCGCTTATTCCACTGAGCTATATCCCCAGCCCTTAATTCCTTTTCTCATTCACTTTCCCTTGTGCCCTCCTCCACCCATCTCTTGATTGGATTCTTTTGGTTTTGTTTTTGTCCATATTTGCAATACATAATGCTTACACTGTTCATGTGAGATTGTTATAAGTACAGTATCCAAATATTTTTGTTTTTAAAAGTTATTTTTTCTTTGGCTACTATTTTTTTAAGACAGGATCTTGCTATATAGATCAGACTGACCTTGAACTTGCTATGTAGGCCATGGGGGTCACTATCTCATGGTGACCCCCCCTACCTCAGGCTCTTGCTCCTGATTGATGGGATGACAGGCATGTTTCACCACACCCAGCTCCCTTGGCTAATTCTAAATATATGTACATATATCAGTATACTATAAAATGTAATTAATTCAGTTTGCCAAATAAAATTGAAGTGGGTTTATTCAAATAACACTACAATATCCTGAATACTGAATATTGTATTTTTTTAAGAGAAACAATAAGTCATAGTGGAATGAATACAGATTGAAAGTCTTATAGACCTTGCTCATTATTGTAGGAATATATTATCATATATTATGAATCTCTTATAAAAGTATAAATATTAATTTTTCAGTGGGTATTATAAATCTTCGCAAGATTTCTTTGATTCTGTGTATAGGTCGAATGGCTACTGAAAGTGTTACACATGGCCCTACTTAAAAGATTATTAAATTCAGAACATTAATTAACACTTTCATGTCACTTCCCAAAATCTCTCAGGTATCTACCATTTGTAAATGAATGGATTGAGTTTTCCTTTTATTAAAGATAGCATCAGCTGGGTGTGTTGGCTCTTGCCTGTAATCCCAGCACTTGGGAAGCTGAGGTAGGAGGATCCTTGTGAGTTCAAGACCAGCCTGGGCTACAAAGTGAGCTCAAGGCCAGTCTGAACTACACAGTGAGACCCTGTCTCAAAAAGACAAGATAGCATCATTTGAGTATTTGAAGTACATGAAGTATGGTAGCAGATAATGCTGGTGGAGTAAATATTATTATAAAAGCAGATAGCAATGTCATACATTTTATAGTTTTACCCTGATTTTTGAACTGATTGTTAATGTGTGCTTGTTTCTCTAAAATAGATGCAATTTCATTTGCCACAGTGAACTTCAACAGTTTTAGTCCTCGAAAATGATGAGTAAAACAAACCAAACCCACAAACTTAAATGTCACATGATTTCTTTCTCTGAGAAACCTAGAGTAAAACACAGAGCAAAATGATGATAGATAACAGGAAGTAGAGAGTCAGTTTGCAAATGAGAAATGGATGAAGAAGTGGCTGGGGTGGGGAGGGAGGGAAGGGAAAGTCAATGAGAGGAATAAAGATGTGTTATGTACATTCACCAAGTTTCTGAATTATAAACATTATATAATACACTCATATACTATGAAGTTAAAAAGCCAGTGTGTACCAGTCAGGGTTTATTAGGGAAACAGATATAATATAAAATATACAAATGCACAAGAAATTATAAAGTTGGCTTACAGTGGTCAGCCATAGAGTTGGATTAGGATGCACGCAGAGGGTGTTTGCACACTGAATATTGAAGAGCCCAGGTCTGGGCCTGGAGCTCACTGCAGTGTACCTGCAAGTCCATATCAAAGGGCTGATCGGTCTGGGATGAAATGCTGAAGAACCTGTGAGGAAGGCCAAAGATTCTACACCAGAAGTTGAAGAGTCCCAAGAAGAAGCCAAACATTCTGCACCAGAAGCCAGGAGATGACCAAGCTGAAGGTGAAGACTGGAGCTCCTCCAAAGAACCAATAATCAGTCTTTCCTCATTTTCCTGTTATTGTATGCAGCCTACCCACCCTGTGGGTCATCCTCTACACCCACACCATCTCCATGCCTTCCTCTTGCACAGTCTCAAGAAGGATACAAAGTATGGGCCCTGGCTCCCTGCTGAGCCACATAGTTAACCTTCTAAACTTCTCAAGTTGACACAATGAGCAGGGCAAGTCCTTTTCATCCCAGGATGTAAAACTGCTGAGTTACTTAGTTAAGCTTCCAGACTCCTCAAATTGACACAATGTATCAATCATAACAGTGATATGGAGAGAGATATGAGCAAATTGTGCAATAATGGACTCCAATAGGCTTTCCCTCACAAAAAGCAATAAAGAAAAGCTGGCAACAACTGAAAGACTATAGATTTTCTCTATCTCTGCAAACCAGTCAAAAGCTTGCCTCAACCAAAACAGTTAATAAGGAAACAACTACCGGAGTTTCTATAAGGACAGTGTATCTGTTGGTATTTGCATTTATACTGGTGTCATTATTCAATGGCAAGCTTGATGAAGCAATGAAAAATAAGGAAGGGAATGAAAGGGGAAGAAAAAAGAATTGTTATGTGTTATGTGCATGTAGTAATGCTTCATAATGAATGTAATCATCATGTACTATAAACCTGTACTAAAAAATAATAAGAACCCTTATTCTGTGACAGTTACCAGTACAAAAAGAACAGAAATTTTCATTTACAAGAAAATGTATGTTTCTTTCACATCTGTGGTGGGTCTGTGCTCTAATCAAAGGGAACATAATGAACCTGAATCAGAATTCTCCCAGTGTCAAGTCAACCACATGGGGAAATAGAAAGTTTATTGAAAAAAAAAGTTACAAGAAAAAAATATTAGTTAATGTTACTAGGGCAATAGATAATTTTTAGAGGAAACAATAAACTAAACAAGAGAAGATTAGCAAAGGCTATGGCTTAGGTGTTTTAGGGGATATGGTTATTGGAAATCGAACATATTGCTGGGAATCTAGAAACCCACAATATGTGAAAGGATGTGCTGTTTTTGAAGATATATGGATTTAAACCTTAAGCTTTTGTCCCTGGAAAGAGGCTATGTAAGAAATATGAATTAATGATAATATAGAGATTTAACCTGCCTGACTGGATGTTGAGGATATGTACCTGTATGTACATAGAATCAACTCATAAAATCTCAGACATGTTGTGATTTCAGTTGTTTAAAAATTTGATAAGCCAGCTATAATATATCTATATAATCTATCTATATCTATATTTATATAGATATAGATATCAATATATAATGGATTATTAGTCTGCATTTGTAAATCTATATCAGACAAGAAAACAAGCAAATAAATAAAACACATGACAAGAAAAAGTTTGCAGAACAAGACACTATAGGAAAAGGACAAAGTTAGAAGCTATAACTAGGAGAGATGTAACGGAATAAGAGTATGTACACAACCTTTCAATAATTACTTTAAAAGAAAATGAGTTAAATTATTCAATTAAAATACATAGGGTACATGAATGGATAAAAAAACTAACAACATCCAACTTTTGTTGCTTATATGAAATTTACTTCTAGGTAAATTTACTTCTCTCACATTCTTGGGGGAGAGAGAGAGAGAGAGAGAGAGAGAGAGAGACAGAAAGAGAGAGGAACTGAATACGAAGGAGTGGGATAAGTTATGACATTCATATGGAATCCAAATGAAAACTAGTCACTTCTGTAACATATGAAATATATTTTACATGAAAACAGTAACAAGAGACAAAGAAAAACTTACATAATGATAAAATATTCAATATAGAAAAAAGAAATAAAGCATTTAAATATATATGCACCAAACCTTGGAGTATGTAAATACATTAAAAGAATAAAGAACATTAATAGATGGCAGGGAGAGGTAGACACCAATAGAACAATACTAGGGTACTTGTTTACCCCACTTTGTCAGTGACACATCATCCAGATGAAAAACCAACAAAGAAAGGGGAAAGTTAAATTTCACCCTAGTACAAATGTCTCTAGAAGCCATCTATGGATATTCTATCCACTAGCTCCTGAATACAGATGTTTTGCTCATTATCAAATGTTACCATCATAGATCATATCGCAGGCCACATAGAAAGTCTCAAAAGTTTTAAAAATTGGAATCATGTGGAGTATCTTTTCAGAACACAATTCAGTAAAACTAGAAATTAGTAATCAGAAAAACTACAAACTGTACAAATAAGTGAACATACACAACTTACCCATGAAATATCAGTGGATCATGGAACAAAGTAAGAAAGTTTCCTCAAAAAAAATCTAGAAATATGAGGACAAGGAAACACAACATACCAGAATATATGGGAGGAGCAAGGCAAAATGGTGAAATGAAATATCACCCGAATGACTACGGGACTGAAAGGATTCAGGGCAACAAATAACGATTATATTCCATGTAGGGAAAGTCACAAAAAATTACCAAGAACCAACTAAAAAGGGAGGGAAAACTACATGGATAGAAACTTAGAAAGGCAAAAAAGAAATGTGGTAATCACGCTGAAGTAGCTTTCAGCACAGGGAATGGAGCCAGTTTCTGCCTATATAAGGTAAACCACCGGACAGTGCAGAAAACTACAATAACACAGAACAGCAATCCTAACCACAAGAAAAATCAACAGTTCACTTATTTATTTATTTATTTATTTTTGGCAGTACTGGGGATTGAACTCAGGACCCTGCGCTTGCTAGGCAGGTGCTTATTCCACTGAGCTATATCCCCAGCCCCCTCAGCAGCTCATTTAAACACAGTTTAGTAATTTCATCTCACAGTGACTTTCCATGCAAAGTAAGCCGGTTTTGGAGAAAAAAATCAATACACTCTCTGGAATTTCTCAGAGCAATGTACCAGGACCCATCTTGGAGAGGGATTCCTATCGTTAGGAAGGACCCAGTCTGGGGAGAAAAACACGCAGAACAGTCACAAATGGAGGTCGACAAGGACTCCCAGCCGCATTGACTGGGTGAAAGAGCCACAGAGGAGAGAAATTGTTGGGGAAAGTGTCTGCTGCAGGCCTGCAGAGAGATGTGAGCAGTGCCTAGTGCTGGCAGAGTGGAGGACAGTCTCACAATTGAACTGAATTGAGGCTGGTCATGTTGGACATGTCATGGGGAAGCTAGGGAAGAGTCCAAGTGCCAAGACCCAGGGCGATAAAATCACTTTCTGTGAACCACCCATCAAAAACTCAGAAGTTTGAATGTTGCCCAAACATACTCTGAAGCACCCTTGAATAAACAATATATTGGGCAATTGTCATATTTCTTGCACCCAATGAAGATCTGAAATCTGTAGGCTCACATCATCCGCACAAAACTGAGGTTGTGCAGATAAGATAACTTGTGGTAGCATGGACTTCTGCATGTCCTAGGCTGAGTGTGGGCTGTCAGCCTGGCACAACCCTTCCAATGCAGTGACAGGGCCTTCTATAATCTAGACATACACAACAACATTGAGTGCACAGGGTGCTGTCTGAGATTAAAAGTGTTCCATAGCAAACCCCACGTGGAAATGAAGCTGTGCCTGGGATCAGAATAACTGCATCCAGGACAATTGCCACAGCCACACAAACTGAGTGGCAAGCTACCACAACAGCAGCCAACTTGCCGTCTCTTGTATTTTATCTCTTACATTAAGCACACTTCATTCCAGGCTCATCCCATGAGTCAATATCAGCATTGCATCCTTGACCCCAGCATCACACACCCTAGATCCACCACCTGCAACAAACCCCACATTTGAACTTATGAGGTTTTTTGGGAACATCCAGATAGAAACCATAACAGAGGTGGAGAGGGACAGCTCTCTCAGCATGGCCTTGTGCACTTAGCTGTCTCTGCACTCTACTTCTCAGCTCTCTCTCAGGCCTTGTGGTGCAAGCCCCAAGTCCATTTGGTGCCTTCCTTTATCAGGTTTCTTTCTCATTTTCTGTCTGTGTCCTTGACCTACTTCCACGGGGAATTTCTTAGTAAAGATGTTTTTAATTCCTGCTAGTCAGGATTAGCTAGAAAACCTAATGAGGCCCTTATTCTATTTTTTTTCTCTCTACAGACCTCTGACCCTATATTAAGAATGAGAAAAAGGAAAGGAGGGGAGTAAAAATGGTCAAGAAACAACATACATATGTACCAATAACCCAAGATGAATATAATTATTATGTAACACAAACATATACTAATAAAAATACAAAAAAGTGATTTTAAAGGTGATCTACAAACTCAAAAAAGATGTAAATAAACAACTGAATGAAATAAGGAAGAAAATGAACAACATGAAAAATAACTTAATTAAAAGTTAAAATATTGAAAAATCCAAAATCTTGAAAAGCCCAATAAGCCCAATTAAAAAAAAATACAAAGCTGTCCCAGTAGGCTTGACCAAGCAAAAGAGAAAAAATGAGTGCTTAAAGATAATGTACATGGGTTATCATATTCACAGATCATTGGTGAAAATTATCAAAATTACATGCAAAACACCCGGGACATAACTAACAGTCCACATTGAAGATATTTTGGAATCATGAAAAGCCTCTGAATCACAATCAAGAAGGAGAAAGCTACTATGAGAAATAATAGCAGAAAATTTCCAAATTCCTCAAAAAATATAGACATTTCAGTAGAGAAGATATTTAGAAACCCAGCAGACATGGACAGAAAAAGACATCTCCTATGTCATATTATACATCAAATGGCAGGAGTACAATTCAAAGTAAGAATACTGAAAAATGCAAGAAAACGTGTCAAATCACTCATAAATACTAATCTACACATATAAAATCAAATTTCCCAGCAGAAATTCTAAGGGCCATTAAGAGAAGGAATAATATATTGTGTAATATAAGAAAAAAATCATTCCAAGTGAATTTCCTCTATCCAGCGAAGCTATGCCTCAAAATTGGTTAAATAAATACCTTCAAATACACACGCAAGTAAAGAAATTCATGACAAGCAGAAACTGAAAGATGCATGACCATTAATCCAGCATTACAGAAGGGAGTTAAATGGATACTGCATGAGGAAAGGAAAACTAGATAAACTACTGAACACCAGGAAAGAATAAACATCAGAAAAATCAACAGGGCATAAGGGATTAGGACACCCAATTAAATAACAACCATAAATGTAAGCAATCTTATTTCTCCAATTAAAGGGCACAAACCACAGACTGCATTAAAAACAAAACTCAAATATATGCTGCCAGCAAGAGATTTAAGTCACCCACAAATAAATAAATTGATTTAACAGAGGTGAAATGATGGAAAATGATATTTCATGTAAATAAATTCTTAATGTAAGCAGCACAGTTACTCATCTTATAAAGCAGACTTTAATTAGAATACACAAAAGTCACTACATATTGGTATAGGAAAAAATCCACAACCCACCAAGAAGACCTAACAATTGTAAATACATATTGTCTTAATGGGAATATAATTGGTTTCATAAAATAAATATTACTCAAAAGAACAGATATACTCCAATATAATTACTTAGGTGACCCTCCCAAAAAACTGCCTCAGAAGCTTACTAGATCTAACAAATTGATCACAAAGGAAGATAAAAAAATCCAAATATAAAAATCAAAAATTTGTAGGTACATCAACACTGAACCCACTGAGAAAGAAAACCAGAAAATCATTTCATTCAAAATAACTTAAAAATGAAATAACTAGAAATTAACCTATCTGAGAATGTGAAAAATCCTTACAATGAATTTAATAAAATGCTAAAGAAAAAGTTGAAGAGAACACTAGAATGTGGAAAGACTTCCTATGTTCAAGAATCAGCTGAGTTCATATAAAGTGGGCGTACTACCAAGAGTAATTGGCAGACTCAATGTAAGCACTGTCAAAACACTAATGATAACTTTCAAAAAGCTACAAAAAAGCTAAAATTCAAATGGCTGCATAAAAATCCAGAATATTGTAGGGAATCCTGAGGGAAAAAAAATAAAGCTAAACTTATCACCATAACAAATCTCAATATCTGATACAAGACCAAAATATCAAAGGCATCACAATATTGGCAAACTAACAAACACGGAACCCTGGAATAAAACAGAGGATAGAGAAATAAATCAATGTGCTAAACAATACTCATCTGAGTTTTGAATATGGACCAAAAATACATTTTGGAGAAAAGACAGCCTTTTTAACAAATGATGCTGAAAAAACTGGATATGTAAATGTTGAAGATTAAAGGGAGTGCTGTGCCTCCAGCACTGTACAAAAATCAACTCAAACTGGGATAAATCTCAACTCATGCATGCCAGCAAAGACTTCCCAATCAGACTCCACTTGCACTGGAAATAATAGCAAGGATTGACAATTGAGATTCAAATGAAGATATCTCTGCACAACAAAGGAAGAAATTACTCTTGAAGAGGCAGCCTACAAAATTCCAGAAAATCTTTGACATTTACTCTTCTGATAACAGTATTAGTATCCCAGTATATATAAACAATCCCTAAAACACACACACACACACACACACACACACAGAACAAATGTATAAATGAAGTAAATATTTACTTTACAAAAGACATGATAAATAAGTAAAAATGACCAGTAAGTATATGAAAAATCATTAATAAATTTGTCCATCGCAGAAATGCAAACTAAATCTGCATGCACTCAGATTTCATCTGATCTCAGTCAGAATGGCTATCATCCAGAGTACAAAATAGACTAAATGCTGACAAATGTGCAAATGAAAAAGTAATCCTTACATCTTTTAGGTACCTGTTAGGAGGAATGTAAATTCACATAATAACTACGAAATTTATGTAGATCTTTCTAATAAGCTAAAAACAGACATAGCAATCGAAGCAATACCACTCTTTGCTATAGTCACACAAAGTGAAATCATCACATTGCATAACTATCTGTGTGCTCTTGTCTATTGTGGCACAACTTAACATAGCTAGCTATGAAAATGGCCTTGTTCCCTGTCAGCTGATTAGTAGATATAATAATGTGTGGTGTATGTACATACAGCATAGAATTATATGCACCCATGAAGGGGCATGAAATCATATCATTGGATGGAAAAATTGATGTATCTAGGGATAAATACACTATGTGAAATCATCCAGACACAGAAAAATAAATATCAGTTTTTTATCTCCTATGTAGAATCTAACAAAACAAGACATGAACATAGAAAGACAGAAAGACAATAAAAGGGGCAGAAAAGGACAGACATAATTGAGAGGGGAAGTGATCAAAGTGTATTATATACATTATCTTATACTTTATCATTCTTCATAGCTAACACATTATAATTCAAAATTTTGGGGTAAAGAAAAGTAAATACTAAGGAGAAAGAGGAAATATTCAATCTATTTCTGCACCTTGAAAAACTAGAGAAACAAAAGTAAATCTCATTCAACTTAGCAGATAGAAGGAAATAATAAATTCCAGAACATAAGTAATTCAAGTAGAGATTAAAAACATAAAATACCAATTAAACGAGGAGCTATTTTCTGAAAAGATAAACAAAGATGACAAAATTATAGATAGACTAAGAAAAAAGAAGTCCCAAATAAACAAAATCAGAAGTGAAGGAGATACAATATCTGACCCCACAGAAAATGAAAAGTTTGTGCAGAGGTTACGTTAATCAACTTTTTGCCAACCAATTTAATAATTTAAAAGAAACAGATAAATTCCTGGGCATATACTCTTCAGTAAGATTAAATAACGAATAAATAGAAAACCAGAACTGACCAAAAATGTGTAGCAAATTTGCGCCAGTGATAAAAAAGTATCTGCCATCAAAGAAATATCAAAGGCCATGACTTTACTGCTGAATTCATAAAACCATTTTAAAAATATTAGTTATATTCAAATTATTCTAAAAACTTGAGGAACTTCTTCAAACTCATTACATGAGGCCAATATTACCTTCATAAGAAGGCAGAGAAGATTGCACAGAAGAAAAATATACAGAGCAAACTTCATGTGAATTTACTTATAAATATTTTCAACAGAACAACAGCAAACCAAACCCAGCAGCAAAGTGAAATATGCATTGACCACAGTCAGTAAGATTCATCTCAGCAATGAAAGCAAGGCTCAAAATATCTGAAAATCTTAACTGTGGTATACCACAATAACCGAACAGAGGACTAAAACAATATATGATCACCTTGATATAGGAAGAAAAAGTATTTGATGAAATCATTATCAGTTCATTAAATACTGAAAAATTAGTTATAAAAATGTACCCATTTATAATAAAAGTTTTTTTAATAAGTCAACTGCTTAGCATTGTACTAAGTGGTGAAAAGCTGAAAGTTACCTGGTTTATTCAACACAGTGTGATATGTTCTATGTGGACCAGTCAGGCAAGAGAAAACATAGTATACAAAACTTTTAAAAATAAGAAATCAAATATTGCTACTGTCACATAATATGATTTTATTCATAGAAAACCCAGAAGATCTACCAAAATGTTAGGATTGATACATGAATTCAGCAAAATTTTAGGGTACATAATCAACATACAAAAGGTCAGTATTGTTAATATATCAATAACGGGTTATCTGAGAAATGAATCAATAAGGTAATCTGCTTTATAGTAGCTACAAAGAAAGAAAATTTTGGGGATTAGATTAAGGCAAGGAGGTAAAAAAGTCTCTTCCATAAAAACCATGGAACATTGATGATTTAAATTTATGAAAACTCAAAAATGAAATGACATCTCATGATGATGCATTAGTAGAATATTGTGAAATACTGCATAAAATGATGTATAGATTCAATATAGTCCCTATCAAAATGATTTGTATTTTTTTCACAGAAGTATGGAGAAATCTAAAAGTTGTTTTGTAATCAAAAATATATCTAAAGGATTCTTGTGCAAAAACAAAGCAGAAACTGTTATCTCAGAGTACTTCAAAATATAATACAAATACATAGTAATTAAAGCAGCATGGTGATATTAAAACAACAGCTAGACAAATGGAAAACAGAACAATGCTTATGAGTGAATACACATCTGCATTTAATATATGTTTGACAAAAGTACTAAGAACCTTCATTTCAAGAGGACATTCTTTTTCTTTTTTTTTCTTTTGTGGTACCAGGAGTTAAATCTGGGACCTCATGCTTATCAGGCAGGCACTGTGCCACTGAGCTACATCCCTGGCAATAAAGACATTCTGTTCAATTAATAGTGATGGAAAAACTGAATATCTGCACTAAGAACAATGAGAGTGGTCCCCTACCTCTGTCCACATACAAACATCAACTCAAAATATCTGGTAAACCTAAATAGGAAACCAAAAATTATGATGAATGCATAGGGCTATAACACAGGGGCATTAAAGCGTGTGTTCAAATGATTTTCATTGTAGAAAAATTAAATTTTTGGATAGATATTTCTTTCTTTTATTACAAAGTTTTGAATGTAATGTGTGCAATGACTTTTAGTAAGTGGCCTTGTGCAACACTGTGATGATCCTTTATTACACAAAGAAGCACATCCCACAAGTGTAATTAGAGAATGTGTTTTATTTCATAATATTAACTATATTTGAAAAAATAATATTTGTTTTTAACTTTGTAAATGATGGTTTAATGACTTGTGCACCATTATAAAAATATTACTTGATTTTAACATTTAATTGATATTAAGAAAGATGAGGTTATGACTTCTCTGGAAGGAAAATGAGGACATGACCTAAAAAATAAAAGATCAATTTTTTTTAGATTTGCATTTAACTATCAAGTGTACTGGTTTTCCTCAACATGAATAGAGGTAGGTCTCACTGAACTAAAGTATACTACTCGATATTCAGTCAATATTCCAGTTCAAAATTTAATTTATTTTATAGAAAAATATATGCCAAAAACAATGTCTCTTTTTATTTTCTTTCAGTCCAGATTATATATTAATTACTTCTAATAGGGATCATAAACTTTTCTCTAAATTCTTAATAGACCACTTGACAAAATGTTACTGCACTGATATTTTGTGCTTACTCGCATACACGTAGCTGTGGCTTGCAAAGGGAATACAAAATCAAGACACAGAATTATTGACAAAAGAGCAAGTTTGGACTTTAGTCTTACACCAACCACTGGATGACTTGGGAATAGTAGACCATCAGGACCATTGTCCTACCTTTTGGAGAAAGATTGCAAAGGCTTTTCTTACATATTGTTCTACCTTAAAGAAATGTTATATTAAGTAGATAAGTTACCACCGAGACAGCCTCATTTCTCATCCCAAATACATTTGTAACCCTTCAACTCGTCTCAGCT
>PVLD010014002.1:0-53875 GCA_004027595.1 Dinomys branickii | reverse complement strand
CCCCCCATCCAGAGCTGGAAGGAGAAAGAGAGGTCATCTGATGTCCACCCCAGAGCCTGGACCTAAATCCACCCGGCCAGGGGAGGGGGGTGTTCAGTACCCGCAGATACGCTAACACAGCTCCCCCACACCCTAAACGCGGGTGCAGACTTTAGATCAGCAGCGGGGCCACAGAGCCCTGGCAGATCAGGGCCTGACAGAGTTGGGAGTCACACTCATGCATCCGTGCAACCGAACACATGCAACCGCACGCGTGCAACCCCACAAGGTCAGGCGGAGACGCGAAGGGCCGGCCCACGCTCCCGCGGGCCAGAGCACACAAAGCCACGCCAGCATGCGCCACAGACCCCCGCCGACCCAGAGGCCCCAGACGGCAGCCACACAGCCACAAGGTCAGTACGGGTCAGCAGGCCCACAAGCCCCGCAGACCCCGGACGCCTGGAGGTCTGGAGCCCCCGCCCCCAGTGTCACTGGACCCACAGTGTCACACACTCGCAGCCGGCACCTACCCCCATCCTGGCGGTTCCACGGGAAGAAGGGTGGGTGGGCGGGCGGCGGCCTCAGGGCCGGCTCAGGCGCGGGCTCAGGCAGGGGCCTCTGCAGCGCCCGCGCCTCGGTCGGAGCCGGAGCGTGCGTCCGTCGGTCCGTCAGTCCCACCGCGCAGAGGCTGCGGTGCCGGACGCCTCCGCCTCCTCATATGCCCGCGCCCGTAGTGGGGGGTGGCGCCGGCCAATCAGGGGCGCCGCTGCGCTGATGGACGGCCCGCGGCCCGGCCCCCAGTACTGCAGCTGTCCTCCCTCCCTCACCACCCAGTCTCCGCAAAGTGGCGGCGCCACCGAGAGGGAGGAGCGCTGCGGGGGGGGGGGCGGGGGGCCGGGATCCCGGAGACCCCTCGCAGCGCAGAGCCCGGAGACCCCCCTGGGGCCTGGGGGGCATTTAAAAATGAAGCACTCCGGAAAGCCCCTCACTGTGGAGTGCTGCAGGGAGAGGCGCCGGCGAGGGGAGTAGGCACGGGTGGGGGAAAGCCCCAGTGAGCCGCCGCAATGAGGCAGGGGCCCACAGCACCCCCTCTGCAGTGTGGCGGGTGGGGGAGGGGCTGGAGCCTGTGCGGGGCGCTGTTCAGGAAAAGAGCCCTGCAGAGGGGCCCAGCTCCAGAGCCCGCATCTCAGCCCACCCTTAGGGGAAATTGGGGTGCACGAAAGAGCAAGAAAGACCCCCAAATTGAGGGGGGTGATAGAGAGAGAGGATCCCTGAGACTCCCTCGCTATGTGTCCCCCCTACCTGCAAGACGGAGCTATCCAATGAGATACAACCACACAGCACACAGGAGACAGCATATCCAGGCCGCATCAGCAGGCCCAGGAAAGGCCCAGCACCACAGTGATGCATCACCACAGCTCTCACACGCACCACCTCAGGATCACAATCACATTCTGTCATACAGCAGCCTGCACCCTCACATACGCCCCACCTCTCACACACTCGGGGGCTGCAAGCACAGGAAGCACATGTAGAGCACGTAATTTGCACACACAGCACATCCCAACAGAATCACAGTCACAGTCATAAAGCACCATGGAGGGCCACACACCTTCAGATCACTACACTGCCGACTTGCGCATCACACCCTCCACCACACGTGACCTTGCAGCATCTCACAAAGACCACACCGTGCAGCCCTTGAATCAATGCATAGCTTCCCTCAGCACAATCATGTGTGCATAGGCTTCACTTGGTTTCCAGACATACCAGAAGAGCTTTTGTGGACACGACTGTGTAGCCAGTCACACAGTGTCACAAACACAGTGGCTACACACACTGCTCCCCAGTGTATCTGAGCATGAGCAAAGGCCACAGTGCAAAACTGCTAAGCCAAAAAACAAAAAGAAGAATGAAAACTACTAAACCGTTGTTGTGAATGACAAAAAGGTGCACACAGACGCAGCACAATAATTCACAGAAACAAGTCACACAACGCCATTCCACACACCTCTCATGTATCACATAGTTCAGTACTATCACGTACACCTTTGTTGCACTTCCAAACGCACACCAACACCCCCACCCACATGCCACACTTCCATCACGGAAGTGTATGCACACACACAGTCACACAGCTGGCACCCACAAGCCAGGCCTGCACACATATATGACACCCAAACACACATCATCCACCCTACTGGAGCCTGAGGAGGCAGGGGTCCCATCCTTACTCCCACACCATCCAACTTACAGCTGCATGAAGAGCACCCCAGATTTTCCCTGGAGATGGTAGAATATGGGATAGGGGAATGCCTGGCCTGTGGCTTTCTTAGAATGGGGTACCTGCCCACATATGGGAGCAGAGATATGAGGGACCCAAGCAAGGGGCAGGGAGTGAGCTTGGTGTGTTTGTGTATGTGTGTGTGTGGGGGGGTAAAAACTCAGGACCCAATTAGGGACATATGCAAAAGGTTGGAGGGGCAGAGAGATGGAGAGACTGTGTCAGAGCCGCAGAGAGATGGCCTTGGACGGGCACAGAGATAGACCAGAAGGAGGCAGGGAGGTTCCCCCAGCACACAGAGCTTCATCCCAATTCTGTTCTCTGACCTGTCCTCATCCCTCCCGCGGTCCCTTGTTGCCATGGTAACAGGGAGGCTGTAGCAAAGGAGGTTGGGTCTGCAGGCCAGGCTGTTGCCATGGAGACTCGGAAAGGAGGAGGAGCCACATCTCCTAACTCAGGTACATCACCTCCAGACACCCCCTCCCCAACTCTGCCCCCTTCTCCAGGAAGGGAGCTTGTCAACATGCATCCCTTCCCTCTCCTGACACTATGCCCTGAAGGTCTGGGCCTGGACCATGGAGGATAGAACTGGACAGACAGAGATGCCTGAGGAGGTGGGCAAAATCTAGGCCCCAGGAGATGTAGGCTCTCTTTCTGCTCTCCGGCTGGGCTAGGGAAGGACTGGGCCTTCACGTCCCACCCTGGACACAGGCTTAGGCCCCCTCATGTACTCCCTCCTAAGACACGAGCCTGGCTAGACTGATGACTGTACATCGCGCTTCAGCACAAGGCTCTGCGGAAGTAGGGGGAGGGAAGGCTTAGGAAGGTCACAGGGATGGGGGGCATGCGGGAGCTCGGCATGAGGTGTGGAAGGAGAAACATAAGAGGAGACACACAGACCAAGGCCAGAGAGAGACTGAGAGAGAAAGAGAGAGAGAGGGCGTAAAGGCAGAGATGAAAACAGGCAGACAGCAAGAAGTACCAGGTGAAGGTGACAGAAAGACACCACGGCTTAGAAAGCCAGGCAAAGACGGACTTGGCAAACTGGGGAGACTTCGAGCAGAGACTCGTGGGGGAAGATGGCTCGGGAATGGGGAGACACCAGAGATCAGCCTGAGCCCGTCAGGACTGACAGGGGAGACCCCGTGAACGTCTGCAGTCGTCTTCCGGTCGGCTCAACAGAGCCCAGCCACGGGCAGAGACATTGTTTAGTCTCCCAAGAGACGTGGAGACCACGGAGAGACGCTGGCGTTAGACCTGAAGGACACACACACGGCAAGGGCCTGAGCAGGGGCAAGGTGGGGACATTATGCGAGGCGGCCCGGCCCGGGGGTGCTGAGTGTCGGGAGGGGATCTCCTGAGCTGCGGCCTGCCTGCCCGGGACTGTGGGAAGCGAGCCTCGCGGCTGTGAGTCAGGCGGAAGGCCGGGTGCTGAACGGACAGCTCCCGGGCCCCCGCCGCGGCTGGAAAGGAGGCCGTCTTTGCCCTTGCTCACCGCTCCCGTCTCCCTTTACCAGCCCCGTGTCTCTTCCGCTTCCCGGCTTCTCTCTCCCTCTGCCTTGTTCTCCCTCTCTCCCGCTCTGCAGTCTTCTCTCACCTGGTATCTCCTCGCCCCATCTCAGCCATGCCTCTCTCTCCCACTCCTGTATCTCTTCCCTACCCCATGTCCGCCTCTCCCCTACCCCACCTCCTTGTCTTTTTCTTCCCCCAACCCTCCATCTCTTCCCTTTCTGCTCGGCCTCGTTTTGGCTCTTGCTGTTTGACCTTCACTCGTCCTTTCTCAGCTGCAGTTTCCACAGAAACCTCCAGCGGGGCGGAGGAGGCGGGGACAGAAGGCAGAGACCCACCCTTTTCTCTGCACGAGCGGCCCTTCACCTCCCGCCCCCACTGGGATTCCTCGCTTCCCCTCCTGGGGTCTGGGGGAGGCCCGTATTCAGCGAAGACAGGCACAGGGTCACAACACCGGAGAGGGCCTCACACAAGCTCTTGATCAAAAGTCGCCGAATCACTCTGGCCCCAGCACACGCTCTGCACCAGAGATGCCACCCCAGGCTTCGACACAGTAAACAGTTCCCGGGCCCTCCCTCCCCCAACCCCATCTGGTTTCTTTCTGTCTCTGCTCCCCCAGTCTCCGCCTCTCCAGATCGCTGCATCTTTCCAACTGTCTCGGGGTCTCTGTTGCGGCCTCTCTGTCCTGAGAGGTCAGTGGAGGGGGACCAGCTGCTAGGACCCGGGCTGACCTGAAGGCTGCAGGCAGGGTCGAGGGCGGAGAGAGCGAAGCGACCGTCGAGGGTGTGTTCCAGGCAGGCTCCAAGGGGCCCAGGCCTATAATGTCCTCCCACCCCCCAGGAAACGAGACCCAGGGTCCCCAGTTTTGGGTTTTTTTTTCTTTTTTTATTCCAACAGGGACTGAGATGTGGCAGGGGAGGGGTGGGGGCCCAACTGACCCATCCCCGGGGGGATCTCATAGAAATTCCGAGGTTTCTCCCCCGCAAAAAAGAGAAAGAGAAGAGCAGTGGGGTGCCAAGGGACACCCATCTGTCCAGAGGTCCTCCCGACCTCCAGCGCTGTGAAGGTCCGCGTCAGGCCTCGGGGCGCCTGAGCAGCTCCTGGGTGCGGTCCTCTCTGTTTTCGGGAACAGCCCCTGCAGTCCCCGGCCCTGGAGTCCTGGGCTCCTGTGCTCTTTTCGCCCCCCGCGGGGGCGGAGTGAGGACGCTCGCGGCACCCTCTCGTGAGTCCACTAGGGGGCGCAGGCCAGCTCCGGAGCCGGGCCTGGGACTTCACAGGGAACCGAAGGCAAAACCGCGGCGTCCGGGGCCCCGGCCCCAAGTCCTGTCCCCCGCCCCCTGTGGAAGTGGGGCGGCCGGGGCCTGCGGTGAGCCCAGTCCCTGCGGTCAGCCCGGGCGCCTGCCCGGCCCCGCCCGTGGTCAGTCGTGCTCGGCCAGCTCACGGGGGCCGGCGGGGCCCGGCCGCGGCCGGGGCGGGCTGGTGGCCTCGGTGGGGGCGCCCAGGCCACGAGGGGGCGCGCCGGCCCCGGAGGACCGCAGTGCCTGGATGCGCCGGCACTCCTGGCACACGCGCACGTGCGTGCAGGGGGTGGGGGCGGCGGGCCGGGGTCCTCCGGGCGGCCCCGGGTCGTCCAGGAGGCGCTGTGGGCCCCCATGCGCGCCGCCCGCGTCCCCGCCCGCGCCGGCCGAGTATAGCTTGCCGTTGCTGAGCCGCATCTCGCGGACGGCACGCAGGGACAACAGTGCCCGGCTCGGGCCGCCTGGGCGCCGTCGCCGGCGGGAACGCGACGTCTTGCGGCAAGACACGGCGTGGCGCAGCTCCTGCAGCATCTCCTGGCACACGGACACCTGGGGGCGGCGCAGCGGTCAGCAGCCGTCGTGGGGCGCGCTCCCCACCGCTCTTGCTTCGTCGGCTTCCTTCCCTCCCTGTGCCTCTCTGCACCCCCACGCCTGGCCTTTCCCGTCTGCACCTCTTTCCCCACCCATCTCCTTTTTCCACTTGCTTTCCAAGCCCTTCTCAAGCCCCAGCACTCTTCGCTCGGTCCTTCGTGGCCTGCTTTCTGTCTCGACCCTCCATCTTCGTCTTCCTTCCTGGGTTTGCCCCTGAACCTGCCCTTCACTTCTCAAGAAAGCTGCTGTCATTCCTTGTCCTCCTATCTTAAATTTTCTGATCAGAAAGTCGTCATTGCAAGGCATAATACTGAGCGCCTACTGCATGCCAGATGCTGTCCTGGGCGCCGGGGATCCAGCAGAGAACAAAACAGAAACCCCAGCCCTCGGGGTCAAGTGTGCAGAGAAAAATAAATACATCAGTGTATGGAGCGTGTCGGATGCTGCTGAGTGCTTCCGAGAATATAAAGCAGGGAAGAGAGGTCAGGGAGTGATGCTGAGTTTTGAGACAGGGCAGTTAAGCAGGCCTCAATGATAGGAAAACCTTTACATAATGACCAGGCAAGATGGGTGGGTGGTGGCTCTGGGAGGAGGTGTCATGCGCAGACAGAGCAGGGTGAAAGCGCAGGAGTGGGAGGAGCTTGGCAGGTCCAAGGCATCAGTGCAGGTCAGGGGTGGGAATGGGCAAAGGGGGTGCAAGAGGAGAGATGGGGCAGATGAGGTCAGAGAAGCAGGCGCCAGCTCGGGTGAGGCCTGTAGACCTTGGGAATCAGACAGGAGCTGCAAGTACAGGGCTGCCGGGTTTGCATGGGATCCTACAGGTTGCAGGGAGGCCGAGTACAAGAGTAGGAGGCCCACGGAGGAGGCTACGACAGTAACCCATGCAGGGCGTGCTGGTGGCCAGACTTCAGGCAACGTGAGCAGAAAGTAGACTCTGGGTACACGGTAACGGTGGAACCAACAGGATTTGCTAAGAGACTGTGAAAGAGCAAGGGGCAAAGGGTAACTCTACAAGTTGTGGTCCGGGCAACTGGAAGGTTGGTGTTGCCTTGGGAGGTGCAGGGGCTCAGTGCTGGACCGATAACATTGTGCATGTTTTACACATCCATGTGGTGATGGTCAGATATGGAGCTGAATTTACAAACCCCCAGTTCAGGTTAGGGAGGCAGCTTCTGAGTTTCCACTCTCTGGTAATCACACTCTTGGAGATAGCCTCTGTCACTGAATCAGGGTTGGTCTGCGTGACCTACAGAGTATGGCTGTGTGCTCTGCAAATTTCAGTCCTGCCTTGCTGTGTCTCTTGGATCATTTGCTCTGGGGGTGGGGGCTGAGGACACTCAAACAGACTCATGAAGAGGGTCTTGTTTGAGGAACTGAGGCCTCCTGCCAACTGCCCTTGAATGTATTTATCGTGTGTCTTTTTCATGTTTTGACATCTTAAAAACTTCACAGGCTGGGAAGAGAGTGCTTCTCCCAGAACTGGCCAAGTCCTAGCTAGCAAAAAGCTCGGCCACCTCTCATACAAAAGTCAAACAATGTTGACTCTACACCCAAACCAGCCTTTTTACCTGATTTCACACACCACCAATGTCTATCCTGCCCTACATCAATCTGGGCAGGTACAGAACAGCAAGGGACAGCCCTACAGTTCAGATTCCACCGACATGATTCAAACAGGCCAGTCCTGAACAATGTACTTCTGGCCTTGCCTTTTCCTCACCCCTCACTGCCTCCTGACCAGATCTGGTGTTTACCCTGTGGTTCTGCGTGGTGTTTTGCCCTCCTCTCAGGAAATGTGATAAGAATCTGTGTCATCAATTAAGGTCTGATAGCTACATCTGAGACAGTGCACCCTCTTGGAAGGGGACCTTCCAACCCCAAGAGGGTCTTTAGACCTGTGTGTGTGCTACAGTGGGTACGCAGAGCCCTCTGTTAGCACGTGAGCCAAGCATATGGGGTTTAACTGCGGTGTTCAGGTGTAACTGCAGAGCTGGCACTCTGTCATAAATGAGTGGGTTTGGGTTGCAGTTTGGCCACTCAGTCTCCCAGGTTTACCATCACTGCTTTAGACCATAACAGCCATGGCCAACATCATGACAGTGACCTCACCAGCGACTCAGGGCACCATCCAGCTAACCTGCTTCCAGTTCCTGGTCCCTGAAACTGAGCTGATATAAGTTTGCTATCTTAAAGCTGTGAATATGTTACAGTAACAATACAGAAGTAATACCTGAGTCATCAGTACAACTTGGTTTTAAAAGCCCTTCATATAGTTGGGCGTGGTGGCACCCGCCTGTAATCCCAGCACTTGGAAGGCTGAGGCAGAAAGATCATTGCAAGTTCAAGACCAGCCTGGACTACAAAGTGAGCTCAAGGCCAGCCAACCTCAACTGCCTAGCAAGACCCTGTCTCAAAAAGGCAAAACAAAACAAAACAAAACAAAACAGAAACCTTTGTGGGACAAATGGAGAAAGAGAAGCAAGCGGAGGATGGAGCCCTGAAATCCCTGCCCCGCAACAAAGAGGCTGAGGAGAAAGAGCGGCAGGACAAAGGAGCCTGGGAGGGAGGAAGCAAGGAGAGGCAAGCAGAAAGAAAGGGTGCTGAGGACAGAGAATAATGGATAGCACTGGCGCTTGCTGCCGCCCCACAGACATGGGGCCTGGGGCTCAGGCACTGGATACCAGATGGGAGGTTGCTGGTGACAAGAACAGAGTGATGGGTAGAGCAGCTGAGTTGGAGCAGGCCCCAAACTGAATTGGAGGAAAGAAGCTGGGAAGGGCAGAGAGATACACTTGGAGCCTGAAGGAGCGGGGAGATCAGGTGGTACAGTGTCCAGGAGGAGTGGGGTCCACCACCTTCTGCAAGGCGGGAGGAGCAGCAGCACATTTGAACACTGATGGCTCGGTCTGATAGGGACATGGCTGAGATGCAGGAGGACAGGAGAGAGCTGCTGGAGGGCTGTTCTCAGGAAGGACAGGTAGAGGCAGCCTCTGAGGAGCAGACGGGCCAAGTGGAGGAGAATGTGCGTGGCTGGATGCAGGCTGCAGGTCTGCAGAGTGGACTCAAAGCCTGCTGCTGGAAGTGCGGAGGGGAGGTTGGCAGAGAGGGGCAGAAGGCACTGACGGTCTTGGGGGTGAGAACGGGAATGGTTCAGAGATGCAGTGGAGGACCTCGCAGCCCCCAAGGACCTCTGCAAGCAGCGATCCTGACAGCAGGGGCTGCTCAGCTCCCCTGTGCTTTGGTCACTCGTTTCTCTGCTCACTTTCCCTCTGCGGCTCCCTGTACTTCTGTGCCTCCTGGGCCTTCCTGCTTCCTGCGCTTTCTCATGCCCGGGCCTCTCTGTCCCATCTGCTCTCCTCACCTCTTCTGGGCCTTGTTACCCCAGGGGTTCATTTACCTCTTAGCCCCTAGGTCCCTCCTCCTTCCCATGTGCCTCCTCCTGCTCTGTCAGATCCCCGCCATCTGCCAGCTGTGGCTCCCAATGCCGCAGCCTTCACAGGCCTCAGGCCTGGGGTCTTTTTCTCCCTGACCCCACTTTGCCGACCCTCTCACCTCCTCGGACTCTGCTGACCTCCGCGTGGACCAGATGAATTCCATGACCGCCACAAAGACAGCAATGATGAGGCCACATATGAGCACGACAAAAATGCCGCCAATGTTCTCCATGCCCAAACCTGGGGGGTGGGGTGGGGGAGAGCCACAGAGTCGGGGTTGTGTGGGCATGGAGGGGGCTGCCAGGGGCTCCACGGGAAGGGCATATTGCAGGCAGGGGTGGCTGACCTTTAGCTCGATGGTCCTCCTCCTTGGGGCACCGGCCCCCCTCCCACCACTTGCGCTTGAGGATCTCCAGCCGGTTGTTCTCCTGGAGCTGCAGAATGGCCAGTGTGATCTCATCTCGGAATGGGGAGCCTGGGCCAGGCACACAAGAAGGCTTGCTGTTGGGGCCCTGGCCACCCGAAGCCCCAACCTAAACCCTCACCATGGCCTCCCTGAGCCCCGCCCAGTGCTCAGTCTTCCCTGCCACCTCTCCCTGGTCTCGTCTTCAAGCACAGCCAGAGGGGCCGCTTTGGGAGCAGTCAGCAGTCAGTAGGCCTTGCCTTGGTAAGACCACTCCATGGCTCCCCACTGCCTCTAGATAGAAGCCCTGCCCTTGGCTGACAAGAGGCCACATTCACAGGCCACCACTCACAAGGGTCCCTGCTCAAGGCGCAGCTCCAGGCACAATGGCCTCCTGGCAGACCCCCAAATCTCCCAAGCAAGGCCCCACCTTATGATCTTTGGCTCTGCCTGAACATCCTCTCACCACTCAGGCCTCTCTGCTCAGTGCCGGCTCCTTATGAGTCTTCTAAGACCATTTTATTTTAAAAGGCACCAAGCACCCCACTTCCTGTCCATCTGTTCTCCCGCACTGTGTCAGAACAGTGTCACCATCTGATGTCCCAGGACATGGCCCTGTGTCCGTGGTCTCTGCTGCCCAAGGCCCCGCCCAGAAGGCAGCAGAGGTAGGGACATGGTAGTTGCCCTGCTGTGCTCCCCCAGAGTCCAGTGCAGAGGAAGGGCAGACCAGTCTGCCGAGAGAATGGAACCCCGTACTCCTCTCCTCTCTGCACCTCCTCTTTCCTCCTCACTCCCATGTCCTCTCCTTCAACCGCCCTTGGGCCCCTCCATACCTTCCCTGTACTTCCTTTTTACAATTTTTTTTTGGTCTTTTTGAGGCAGGGTCTCACTATGCAGTTCAGGCTGGCCTTGAGCCCACTTTGTAGCCCAGGCTCACCTCGAATGCGATAGGATCCTCCTGCTTCAGCCCCCTGAGTGCTGGGATTGCAGGCATGCAGCACCACACCTGGCTCTCTTTCCTTGTTTACTAAAGTACTACTTGAACATCTATGAAATGCCAGGAAGCAGGGATATGGCTGAGTGCAGTGACTGATGTTTATCAGGCATCTCCTCCGTGCTAGGCCCTGGGCTTACAAAAATTCATTCAAGTCTCACAATGACCCTGTGAGGCAGACATTGCCCCCTGGGGCAGGTATTTCTGAATGAGGAGGGGGTTCCCTTGCTTAAAGTTATGTACTGAGCTAGGGAACACAGGAGGATCTAAATACAGGTTGATGTGACTCCAGAGCCTGTCCCCAAAGCACCAGGCTAAACTACTTCCAGAGTACAGCACCAAGTCTCTTGCAAAGCTGCTAGGATTGGGTGATCTGTTGTACAGTCACAGGCAACTGATGTAGGCACCATCAGCACATAGATGATCTTAAATGCCAAAATGCCAGGTGGGCACAGTGGAGCACAGCTGTGATACCAACACTGGGGGGCTGAGGCAAGAGGATGACAAGTTCAGCAGGAGGATCCCAAGTTCAAACGCCATCGGGGCAACTTAGCAATTTAGGGAGACCCTGCCTCAAAATAAAAAAATAAAAAAGGGGCTCAGGATGTAGCTCAGTGTAGAATCCCTGGGTTAATCCCTAGTAGTGAAAAAAAAGAAATGGAGACAAGTTGGTAGTGGATTTCTAGCACTGAGCCCTGGATGCATGTCTGGAAGAATAAACAAATAGATCCAGGTCTCCCTGTAGATCTTTCCTACCTTCCTTCCTTCCTCCCTCTCATCCTTCTACCTCTCCAGCATTTTCTGAGCACCAGCTCTGAGCCAAGCTGTAGGCCGGATACAGAGCATACAAAGCAAATAAAACCCAGTCCTACCCCTCAGAGGGCCCTTGGGCCAATGGAGGAAGACAGCAAGGCCCATGACCCACATGCACTGAGCTGTACACACAAACATTCACTAGATTCTCCCAGAGGCTGGAACTGACTGCTCCTAGGCCCATTTTTCAGGGTGCAAGTACAGAAGTTCAGGATGGTGATGACACCTGCCTGAGGCCAATTAAAACACCCCCAGCCTGCCTAAGGGAGGGCCTGGCCCAGTCCCAAGCCTGCTCACACATCTCAGCTCCGGATGCACAGGGCCCCCTGTTCCACACTGTGCTGCGGCCATACCCAGCGGCATGCCGATGCCGTAGCCCTTGGTGTCGAGGAGGCCCCCAATCTGGGTGAGGTTGCAGTTGAGGCGCCGGTGATACTCGTTCATGGTGGACTCGAGCAGGAAGGCATAGCGGGAGTTGAGGACACGGGCAATGCCCTCCTCTGTGCTCTTAACGAACACACTGGGCTGCTTTGACTGCATGTAGTTCCACATGCGCTGGTACGTCTGGTACCTCGAATTCTGGGCAGGGGAAGCACAGGGGAGATAGGTGAGGCCTCTCACCTCACCCCTGTCCTTTCCCCTGGGGGGTCTCCCTCAACCTGAGAAAGTGAGCAACGTAGAAGACAAAACTGAAGATAGAGGAGAGAGAACAGACTATCTAAGGCAGGTCTAAGTCATCCCCACACCTGTTTCTCCTGGGTGCCCCCTATCCCCCACTGGCATAGCAATCTCCCGATCTACTCTACCTGGGAGACCCAGGAGGTCACCCCCACCTGGTTACCTCTAATCTCGAGCCAGTGGCCCCTGTCCAGCTCTGGCTTCCTTCCGACTACTGGTCTACTCCAACCCAGCTCTGAGGAAATTTCTAACTCTAAAGGGTCAGTCACTCCTTATTCCCACCTGCCCTTTCCTTCCCACTATCCCAAATATAAGGGATCAAGCTCCTTTCACTATGCAGGGTCTTTCCTCCTCTCTGCTCGTCCACCTTATCATGGCCCTTTCACCTAATCATAGTCCTAGCCCCACCCCTTTCAGCAGTCTCCTAGACCTTCCTTGTCCTGTACTGAAGGCACTGATTCAATCTCAGGCCCCACATTTGTTCCCATTCTTCCACTGAAAGCCAAGGTCCCCAGCCAAACAGCAATGCTCCCATGAGAGTGTGAGCGTATCTTCTGCTCCCCAGTACCCCTGACTACCATGGAGGCCCTGCCCAATTCCACTTGGAGCTATGTACACAGCAGGGAGGATCAGGGTGGCCCAACCTGGAAGAAGGTCATGGTGGAGCCAGCGTGTATAGTGCCGTACTCAATGTTGGTCTGATCCGCCAGGTCATCAGCCGACTCCACAGGCACCTCCATGCGCTGCACGGTGAGGAAGGCGGCCAGGTTGGCCGTGTAGGAGGAGATGATGATCAAGGTGAAGGCCCACCTGAAGGGGGAGGGGTGAGCTACAGGCTGGAGCCATCCCTGCCACCCTGACGACGATGTCTATGTGCCCACTGGTGGTACCTCCCTCCCCCACAGTGGCCCTGACATTCAAAAGGATCAGTGACTGCTGACCAGTGGACAGGCTATGATTCCAAAGCCAGACCCCCTAGGTTTACATATTTCTCTGAGAGATTTCCACTTCCAGATATGAGAGTAAGATGGTCTGAAAATACCCTCCTGCTGTCAAAAGCTAGAAAAATGGACCAAATACAGGAACCATTTAAAGACAGAGGCATCATGGGACAGCGATCCCCAAGAAAAGTGAAAAGTGAGCCTTATCACCATCCAGGCTGTCCTGCTCCATGTAATTTACAGACTGCAGCGCTATAAAGGAAACCCAAGCATCCAGCAATCCTGCAGAGTTCTGAGATGGAGATCAAAGATGGCAGGGTTGGGTGGGGGAGGGGCACGGTGGCTGGGGTCTGTGGGACAGAATCTTCGAGAGGAGGGAGCTACACAGAGAGGGAGGGTCCTCTTGAGTCTGGCTGAATATCAGTCTCTGAGTGGTATAGGGTGAAACTCCATGGAGCCAGAAAAAAAGAACTTTCAATGAGAGAACAATTCTCAGTGTTTACCCAGGGCTGGGAATTGGTTGAGCTTCCTTCCAGCCAAAGTAGCAACATCACTAAACACATGAGTTACTCATTAGAGACACAAAAGTGCAACATATTAGAAACTGGGATGGGCCAGGGATATAGTTCAGCGGTACAAGCACCTGCCTCGCAAGTGCAAGGTCCCAAGTTCGATTCCTGGCACCAAAAAAAAAAAAAAAAAAAAAAGAAATTGGGTTAAGTGGGCCCTAGAATAAAGGCAACACCAGTCCTGCCCTGCAGGAGCTTAAAAACAGGACTAGGCAGATCAAAATAATTTACAAGTCACTGCCAGAAAGCCCAAGACACTTGGAATGGTTTTTTGTTTGTTTCTGTGGTGCTATGCACATGCTCTACTACTCAGCTACACTCCAAGCCAAAAGTCCAAGACTCTAAAGAAACGCATTCCATAATGTAAACAATGTAAAATTAAAAAATGACCAAATCTACAAAAGTGCAGGAAGATATGACCAACAACCAAGAGAAAAATCGCTCAACTGAAACTGACCCAGAAATGACAGAGATGATGGAAAAGTCAGGTAACTACATTGAAACAGCTATTACAAGTAACACCCGGAATGCTCAAATATGAAGAAACACATGAAAATAATGAGAGAAATGGAACACATAAAAAGGAAGTGAAAGAAACCTCCGGAGATAAAATACACAATATCTGAAAGTAAAAGTTTACTGGACAGGATTACACAGAATAGATACTGTAGCAGAAAAGATCAGGAAAATAGAAGATAGCAATAGAATCTATCCAAAACGAAGATGACAAAGAGCAAAAATGACTGAAGGTGAGCACTATTCCTCAGTAGCCTGAGGTATAGAATCCAGGGGCCTTTACAGATGTGACTGTAGTCCCAGAAAAGGAGAAAGGGCCTATGGAAAACATATATGGAAAAGTAATGGCTAAAAAGTTTTTCAAATCTGATAAAAACTGTTATCTTACAGACCTAAAAAAGCTCAATAATTCCCTACTAATATAAACACAGATATATACAAAACACACTAAGGCACATTATAATTAATTGTTAAAAGCTACCAATAAAAAGAAAACTTTAAAAGCTGCCTGGGGTGCGTGCAGGGTGGCACATTACATACATTAAAGAAGAGATAACCATGAAAACATATAGCATCAGGGCATGTGAGCTAAAAGACAGTGCAACAATATGCTGAAAGAAAAATCAAAATCATGCCAGACATAGCCAGGTGTGGTGGCACACACCTACAATCCCAGTCCTCTGGGAGAATTGCAAGTTCAAGTCCCACCTAGGCAATTTATGAAGACCCTGTCTCAAAATGAAAATAAAACAATATATCTGATTATAGTTATATGTCATTATGTCTGGCCAGAGGAAATATTTTTCATACAAATGCTGAGAGAATTAATTGCCAGCAGACTTGCACTTTCCAGAAACATTAAAAGTTCTTCCAAAGGAAAATATGTTAGAGGGAATGTGGATGCACAGCAAGGCATGAGGAATAGCAGAAATTATGCGGGTAATATAAAAGGCACTCCCCATTTAAAAAATCCTCCCTTCTTCTTTCTTTTTGTGGGGCTGGGGATCAAACCCAGGACCCTCCCTGCATGCTAGGCAGGTGCTCTAAACCTGAGCTATCTCCCTACCCCTAAAAACTTCTTTGAGAGACATTTACCATTTAAAACAAACACACACATACAAACAATATAGGGTGTTCACAAGATATGCAAAAGCAATATAAATGATGTTGTAAGGGTCTTACCTCTTGTATGAAGTGGTATGTTACTTCAAATTATCGTGTAATAAAATTAAAGATGCTTATTAAGCAGGATATGGTGGCACAAACCTGTAATCCCAGGACTCTGGGATGCTAAGGGAGAAAGATCACAGGTTCTAGGCAAGTCTAGGTAACTGAGTGAGATTTTATTTTTTTATTTTTCTGTCTCTAAGTAAAAAATTAAAAAGGCTGGAGATGTAGCTCAGTGCAAAGGCACTGGGCTCAATCTCCAATACTGCAAAGAAAATAAAAAGGATGCATATTATAAACCCAGAGCAACCACTAAGAAAAATAAAACAAAGAAATGTAGTTAGTTAACAAGTTAATAGTGGAGATAAACAGAATTCTAAAAGTTATGAGCTGAGGCTATAACTCCGTGCAAGATCATTTGCTTAGCTTGGGAGAGTCCCCAAGTTCCATCCCCAGTGCGGGCAAAAAGAAGGCATATCCATCTTGGACACTTATGAACCTAATTACAGAGCTTTAAAATTCATGAAGCAAAAACTGATAGAACTAAAAAGAGAAACATAATTTGTCTGCAATTATAAGCAGAGGCCTCAACGCTCCTCTCTTAAGTATTATTAGGACAAACAGACAGAGAAGCAGGAAGGATAGAGAAGCCTTGCATAACACTATCAATCCATTGGGCCTTGCTGACATTTACAGACCACTACACCCACCAACAGCAACATACATGCCTAGGATCAGTATACACAGAATGGTCACCAGGACAGAGCATATGCTGAGCCGTAAGACAAGTCTCTAAATTTAAAAGGATTAGAGTGCTACAAAGAATGTTCTCTGACCACAGTGGAACTAAATTAGAAATCAATAATAGAAAGATCTCTGGAAAATTCCCAAATCTTGGCTGTGCAGCTGGATGACCTTGGAACTGAGTTTCAGTTTTCTTACCTGTGAAGTAAGTACAAACACAAGCCTTTCTTCAGAGTTTTGTGAAGAGTCAATCCGGGACACAGAGTTATCTTTGTGTGTGAGGGGCACTGGGAATTGAACCCAGGACTAAGCTATATCCTCAACCTGTTTTTTTAATTACTATTTTGAGATAAGTTCTTGCTGAGTCACTAAGTTGCTCAAGCTGAGTTTAAACTTGCCATTATTCTGCCTCAGCTTCCCAGAGTGCTGGGATTGTAGGCATGTGCTGCCATGCCCAGCTAAGGGTCTGCTCTTACTGTCAGGGTGATATAAGACTGACTTGGGAGGGGAGGCACCCACTAGCCTGGCTGCAGGACCATGGGGCAGCACTGTCTCATCCTGGCCCTCTCTGTTCACCCGCTTGGCAAGTAAGGGCCAGGTTCCTTGCAGACCACACAGATCCGAGGGGCTGAAGACAGGGAGGCTAAGGGCCTCCCAGGTCCTAGAGGCCAATAATTATAGATAATAGTAAAAATAGCAGCTGGTCTTTGCAAACTGCTAGGCACTGGGTGGGAGTGGGGGTGTAATGCAGAGCTTGACAGAAAGATAGTAACACAGCTTCCTGAAACACAGAACCCAAACCCCAACACACAAGACAGGGAATGACATGACCTCTCTGGAAACCAAGCCTCTCCAGAACCGCCCCATAGGTCAATGTTGTTGTTCCCTCAAAACAAAATTATCCAGGGCTGGTACACATCAGACACCATGCTAGCCCTTGAGGACACAGCCTAGCTGACGTGGTGGCGACTAGGCAGGAGTGATAGGGTCACTTACCAAAAGACAGCAGGGGAAGCACAGATGAGGAGTCAGACCTAAGAGCAAATGTGTAGAGTGTGGACATGCTTGTCAGGCATCCAAGAGGAGTAGCCCAAGCCGGCTGGATACAGGAGGACTGCGGATATGTCAATGTGTGGACAGCAAGGCAAGCCTAGGAGTGGGAGATGGCCCTGAAGGAATGTAGAGTGCCGGTCTCTGGCAGGGTGTGGACGGGAGGAGCAGGGAAGGGGTTTGGTGAAGTGTGGGGACCCTGTCGGTCAGGGTGGTTCCGGCAGGTCACCCAGGGCGCCCCTGGTCACACTCCCTCCCTCACCAGGCCACTGGCTCCAGGAGCACTCTCTTTCACACTTGAAATCCTCCTGCACATTTGCTCATTTGACAGATGTGTGTCTCCAGATGCGACCCCAGCACAGTGACTCAGCAAGCCAGGTCCCTGGCCCCTTTGGGACTGATAGCAACAGAGTATGTGATTACCAGTAAGTAAGTATGCCTGGGTGATCACAGCCAGTACGTGGCTCCTTGGTATGAGAAAACTCACATATTTTTTTGCATGGTTAGAATAGAAACCGAAACCTCCAGAAATGCACCTCTTATTCAAATTGAGGAACCAGATGCTATTTTGTGTGGAACTCTGCCAACTCCCCATGTTGGGAAGTCACATCTCAGACCACTACTCCATTTGTACAGAGTCACATCTCAGACCACTACTCTACTTGTACTGAAGTCCCCAAGTCGAGATGCTTGGTCCAGTTGCATTAGCAAGTCATCCTGTTCACAGTGACTGGTATTTGCACAAATACGCTCATTCCCCAACTATTTCCAAGTGTCCAATAACAAATGCCAATAAATTTCAATAAATGATCTTACTTCTTGTCATTCTAAACTTTGTATTTTTAAATTTTTTTTATTTTTTGTCTTTTAGAGACATGGTCTCGCTATGCAGTTCAGGCCAGCCTTGAGCTCACTTTGTAGCCCAGGCTGGCCTCAAACTTGCAACAACTCTTCTACCTCAGCCTCCCAAATGCTGGGATTACAGGTGTGCGCCACCACGTCTGGCTTGAAACTTTGCATTTTGTCTTCTGGTGTAACCACAGCCAGGCATTTATGTATTGCTATCATGTTATTATGGTTTCCCTTCTTTTCTCCTTGATACTATAAATAGGATCTAATTTTTTAAAAAAATTATGTGTGTAGATAAATATATTACCTAGAAAAAAGAAATGTTAAAAAGTATCTGTTTCAAAAAGAGCCCATTAGGGAGCCAGGAGGGAGGAAGGGGATACAAGAACTGAGCTGCGTTACGTACACACACCAGCCCCCACAATGAATGCAATCATTATGTATTGCAAACAGGTATTAATAAAAGTAAGTCTGTTAGAAAACGAGGGCGTTAGGTGTGCACCTGGAGCCCTCACTGGTGTGGAGAGGGCCGTGTGAGCAATGGCACGGGGAAAAGTGACCCAGAGCAAAGTGAAGCTGAGCACCAACCATGCAGCCAGAGGAGAGGAGAGGACACAGCAGCCCTGGAGCAAGGACAGTCATAGAAGGAGGTGACCAATGACACAGACTGCCCGAGGGTAAGGCAGGGACTGAATGTGTGAATAAGCAGTCGCACTGACCCTGTAGAGTCAGGGATGGGAGGCTGTAGAGTCAGGAATGGGAGGCGGGGAGAGGCCAGGTGTGGCTAGAGCTGAAGCTCTGGGGTTCTCCCACAGAAGGGTGTGAGGAAGGGAGGGCCTGGGGAGGGGCTGAGGGCAGCAGCTGGAGAGACAGCCTTCCCGGAGACGGCGTCCATGAAAGCAGCAGAGCTCAGAGAGCAGGGAGAGGGAGGTCAGGGGACTCAGTCAACGTGTGACCAAGGGGCAGCGGGTGTGGGCACAGAGAAGCTTTAGAAATGCCGGTTTCCCATGCTGAGCTGTCCTGACATGTGGGTGTGGCTACAGAAGGCTGTGGGGTGAATGGGCACTGAAGTCCAGGGCCCAGGAAGCAGGTCCTGGCTAGGCTGACGTGGGTCAGGTGCCAGTGAAGTACCTGAGGATAATGGCACCAAACTCCCCCTTATCCCACCCCTGGAATGTCAGTCCCAAAAGACCAGAGGCCTGGCCTGCTAAGTCACTGTGCTGGGGTCACATACATCTGTCAAATGCACAAATGTGTGGGAGGACTTGGACTTCAGAAAAAGTTTCCTGGTGCCAAAGATGCCAGTGAAGGAGGGAGCATGAGCAGAGGCTTTCTGGGTGACAGCGAGGGGAACAGGCAGAGAACACTTGACTGGGAAGCGTGATCCTCAGGGAGAGGGTCCCTAACCAAGGACCAGAAGGACTACCAACAGAGAGGCTGCTCAGCCAGGGGTAGTGGCACGAGCCTGTAAACCCAGCGCTCTGTGAGACTGAGGCAGGAGCTTCACAGCCCAAGCTCAGCTTGCGCAACTTAGTGACTTAGCAAGACCATTCAAAATAAAAAAATCTTTTAATGGGCTTGGGATATAGCTCCGTGCAAAGTGCCAGAGCACTGCTAAGAGAGATGGGGGCCAGGGACACCACTGGTCCCTCTGCCTGATGAGGGAATGTGCCTAGAGTTGCCATGGCAGCGCACCTCAAGCACTCTCTCTAGCTACCTCCTTACACACTGACTCTCTTCCACCCCTCTGAATGCGCCTCCCTCTCCTTGGTGTGGATGACTCCATGTCAGCTTCAGGGCTCTGTCTGGGTGAGTCCTTACGAGGCCATTCTCTGCTGTTCTATCACGGCACCCTGTCTGTTTCTCAACCGTATATCTTATGTTCATCTGATACATCCTTACATTGAACACAGTCATAAATTTCACTTAGGGTGTGTGGTAGCTGAATGAGCCCCTTCCCACCACCAGCACCACCACCAAAGATATCTACATCCTAACCCTCAGACAACGTGAGCATGTCACCTCACCCAGTAAGAGATACTTCACAGGTGTGATTGGGTTATGTGAGTAAGTGTGTAGGAGAGGTGGGAGGATAAGCCACTCCTTCAAGTTACCCAAGGGAATTTCAAGGGTCCTTATAAGTAGAAGAAGGAAGTCAGAGTTAGAGATTGGAAGGTGTCACGTTTCTGGCTTTCAGGATCAAGGAAGGGGCTGTGAGCCAAGGGTGTAGATGGCTTCTAAAAGCTGCAAAAGGGAGAGAAAAGGCTTCTCCCCTGGAGTCTCCAGAAGGAGCCAGCATTGCCAACAATTCGATTTGAGCCTCTTTTGGACTTACGTCTTTCAGAACTGTTAGATAATGCATTTCTGTTGTTGAAACCACATTTTTTTTTCCAGCCACAGGACAGAAATACAGGGTACTGTTAGAAATGATGTAAATTCAAAAACATTTAAAAATCATTAAGACTTGAAAGTTTCAAAGCCAGTGGACCACGGGAAATGCAAATGAGTGCCAAATGGCAGTTAGTTCCACTTAGCTGAGAGAGAGGAGAACCTGCTGTCCATTAAGGTTAGTCTTGAACAGGTCTCAAATTAGACAGTGTCTTTGAGACACAACCTTTAAATAAAATCTGACACACTGCTTATGTGGTGACTTGCACAGTCTCAGCTCCACTGCCTCTGGGGCGCAAAGATGGGACTGATTCTTCGATGAGTGCCTGGCATGTGGAGGGCTGGACAGGCCCCTGTGGAGTGGCCGTGGGTGCCTACATTTGATGGGAGAAGAGGGGAGGAGGAAGTGCTCTAGAAGGCTAGATGACTGGGTGGTCCTGAGAACCTACTGTGCGCCTTAGGGCCAGGCTGGGTCTAGGCAGATGTGAGGGCTGACAGGAGGAGTGGGACCAGTGCCAGCCTGGCCCTGCCTCTCGCTGAATGCACGCTCTTTAACAAGCCACTCCTTCTTTCAGGGTCTTCTAATCCATAAAACAGGGAGAACATTCCCCATCCTAAGGTTCTCTGTTTTCTGTATTCCTACTGAGAATGAGGCGACAGTTACAGGAATTGTAGCCAACTCCAAGCAGCAAACACAAGGCCCGGCCAGAGAGAAGAAGGGAGCGTGGGATGAGGCTGATGCCTATGAGGATGCTGGCCAGTGCCACAAGATCTCCTGGATTTGTGAATGAATTTACCCAGTATTTAAGTGTTGACATCTACATCTGCACTTTTTGAAATTATGGGCCAGTCACCATTAGTTGTTGATGGCTGACCCCAACATGGAGCTTCCTGGAAATTGTCCCGGGGCAAAAGAAGTTCCGCCTAGGCCACTGGGTAGCTGTGGTACTTCCAGGACTCTATACCTGTGATGACCAAGCCAATGTCTATGACACCAACAGCAATGCCCTTTGTGACTATAATGCCTCAAGTTAGCACAAGGCCAACCAGCATTTTCTGTAACACCTGACTGAATCCTTACAGACTGAGACACGCACTTTTTAACCCCACTTTTTTTAGATGAAGGAAACTGAGGCATAGAGAAGGGACAGGGCCTCCCAAGGTTACACTGACACTGGCCACGCTGGGGCTCAGCTTTCCCAGTCAGTTTCCTATCATACATCTAGTGGTGAGGAACAGGGAACCCTCTGGGAGAACACAGCAGTCCCCTCAGCCTCCAGAACTCAGAGGTCCCTCCCAGCCCTGCCAGGGCAAACAGAAAGCATCTCACCAGACTCCACTGACACAGCGCGTGGACAGTGCCCGGGGCATGATCTCCGAGCCTTGCTGCATGAATCCCCCCACAGGGAACCAGAGGCTGTTTCCCAGTGTGTACTGGTTCTCCAGGATGTGAGGACGTGCCCGCAGGCATGGGTGGGGGTTATACCACTCGTAGGGGCTCAGCCTGTAGAGAAATGGGCAGGTGGAGGGTCATGGTGTGGAAGAAAAGGAAAGAAATGGAGAAAAGAGATGGAGTCACAGTGATCAAAAAAGAAGGGGAGGGATGGGAGAAGGGGAGTGAGAGAGAGATGGGCAGAGATACACAGGCAAGGAAGAGAGAGAGGAAGGAAGGCCCAAGGGATCCGAGACCCCATAGTGGAGGGGCCAGCAGAAGAGGAAACATGCAGGTTAGCTGTACGGCCTAGATCATGCCTCCATCCCACCTGTCCTTCTCAGGCTGCAGGCTGTGCACTTACCTGGCAGCCAGGAACAGGACACAGCTGACAGCCAGGTAGGCAAGGAGCATGAAGAGCCACACAGCAGGGGAGAAGGGATCCAAGAAGGAGAAGTAGCCAGGTTTGCGGCCCTGTAGGGAGAGGGAGTAAAACCCAGAGCTGCCCCAGACCTGAGTCATGTGTTCAACCTCTGCCCCTGCCAGGGACCCGGGAGCCAGAATGCCCCATCCAAGTCCAGTAGGCGTCCAGCTCTCCCTTGCAGCCCCTGCCTCTAGCTTCCACGTCAGGCTGCAGCCCACAGTCCCCAGAAGAAGTGTACCATATGCACTCGGTAGAGGATGCTGATCCCCAGGGTCATGAAGGGTTTGGAGAAGTCGATAACCTTCTCACGTTCGGCCGTGATGGTGAATGCAGCCACAGCCAGGTCCGCCTTCTGCTGGAGGGGAAGAGGGGAGGGCAGAGGGGAAGGGTGGGAGACAGAGACGGCCGTTAGAGAGGGTCACAGTCACCTTTCAGAGAGAGGGGCATAAAGAAGAGTGGAAAAGATCAAAAGAAGCTGGCAGCCTGGACTGGCTCCAGGAGGGCACCTTGGGCCAACCAGGCCCTGCTGGCTCCCATCTGCCGTAACAGCCTCCTGCCACTCTGTCCTGCCCGGCTGTCCCATCCCAGCCATTTCTCTGCCCTCTACCCTCTCAAGTTCATCATAAGGAACCTGCTTTATAAAACCCACCACTTGCGCCTTTCCCCCTTCCTGCCCATGTCAGCAGGCAGCCTGAGTCTGGACACCGACCTGCTCTGAGACCCACTTCGGGTCGGGGTTTTATCTCTTCTGTAGTACTGATTAGCAACAGGCCACATTTATTAAGTGCTTACTCTGCTAGGCTCCATGCTGGAGGGCACTTCATACAGATTATCTTGTACGCTCCTCCTAACAGCTCCCTGAGCCATGCCTAGCTCATTTTATAGGTGAGGAAATTGAGTCTCAGAAAGGCAAAGGTACTAGTGAGTAAAAGCAGGAGCTGGGGACTGCAAGCAAGGTAAGGGCATGAACACTTATTTCCTAACCCTGGCAGACACTAGTGGTGTAGATGTTTGAAGCCATCCCCTGCACACAGGACCAGGGACTAGCTCAATAGATACAACTTCAGAGAAAGAAGCACACGGTCCCCAGAGGCAGAGGTGCTGGTGCCCGGGTCTGAAGAGGAGAAGGATGGGACAGAGAGAAGGGTATTGGCTGAGGCCTGGCTCATGTATCCTGAATCCCTTTCAGAATGTGCTGGCTGATTCAAGAGTTATTTCACTCTTGCTCAAGGGGATATTAGCCAGCCTTCAGCTGAGGACTGGACACTAGGCTGGAAAAAAAACAAACCTATACTGCATGCACCGTCCTACAGACCAACATGCACACACATTACATGTGCAAGCACTGTATGGCCAATCTGTGCCACCACTGACGTGTGCCCAGCACACCACAGCCACACACATGCCAAGACACAGCAGCTATTGGATAGCTGAACAGAACAGAGACACACAGGGGACATTCCCTCAACTCCCAGCTCCCTCCCTCTCTCTCTCTTGTATGCGCGCGCACACACACACACACACACACATATTCTACACTTGACTCACATGCACATGATAGAGCAGGCAAGAAGTAGGGAGCCCTGGCTCTGTCCCAGTTTGCCGCACGACCTTAGATAAGAGCGTTCACATCTTTGAGCCTTGGTTTGCACACTTATGAAGAGGATGTTGGGTGCCGTGTCTCCCACAGCTCTCTCGATCCTGAAGTAAGAACCAGGCTCCCAGGTTGTCCCCTCCCAGATGGCCTGACTTCACCCCCAGATCCTGATGCTGGGGATGGAGGGAGCCCCTAAACCCAAATTCAAGAAGAGCTCCCCAGGGTGCCGAAATAAAAAAGCCAAGGTCCCGAAGCAGCTGACTGAGGATACACAGGGGAATGAAGGTCTGGACAGAAGCAGGGGCAGGGCACAGGCCACCACAGGCAGTGGAGAGGTGACCCAGACCCTAACCCAGTCTTCAGCCAAGGAGAAGGCACAGGCCCCACACAGCCCTCAGTCAAGAGATGATACAGGTACCAAAGCCCAGCCCTGGAAACAGAGAGGTGGCCCAAACTCCAAACATAACACAGTCAAGAATAGGAGGCAGGGGATTGAACACAAGCTTAGGTCACTGAGAGTTGACATGGGGCCGAAGGGTAGAGAGAAGTGGCACAGGCTGAAAATAAAGCCCAACATCAAGGAGGAAGCAGATGGACTCCAGATGAAATCCAGTGCAGGGAGGAAAAAAGACAGACCCCCAAAACAACTCCTCAGTGTCAGGGAGGGCAGACATAGACCCAAATGATGAACCACAGCAGAGAGACTGCACAGGCTAAACATCAAATGCAGGGCCTGAGAGATGGCTCCAGTCCAATGTAACAGGCGCACAGAGATTGCTCAGCTCCAAGGCAAACCCTAAGAGTACACGTGTGGCAGAGGCCCAACCCCAGCCGGGTCCTGAAAATACCTGCAGGAATTCCTAGGTGCAGAGTGGTTGTTCCCTTTCCTGTGCACTGGCCACATTTATGACTAAAATATGAATCATCATGGGAACAATCCCAGCTAATATGGGAATCCCATTATTCTGTGAACCTACAGAAGTCTGTCTCGGCAAGGCTTCCCTGGCAACCCAAGTCCTCACTTCAGAGAGGAGGGAGTACTGGCCCTTCAGATGGGCTCAGGAGGGCCCTGGTGGTCCCCAGGCCATGTGCTCAGGACGCCACTTTCCCAGAAGCCTTCAGGCTCCGCTGCCCCTCTCTGTTCAGCCCTCTCAGCCACTCCAGAGCCCAGCTTCTTCCTCTCCTTCCAGCAGCAAAGGCAGTGGCTCTGTCCCTAGACACTCCTAGATCTGTCCCCTTCACTCTGCCTCCACTACCTGGCCCATGCCTCTGCTGTCCTTTTCATGGCAACTGCATTTGCCTCTTCCTCAGCCCACCACCACCTCTCATAAACCCCTAGTCTGTCCCCTACACATAAGCCAGAGGGATCTTCCCCTGTTTAAAACCTTTATGGCATTATCATGGCAAAACCCTTTTATGGCCCTGGGGCCCTACACAAGCTGAGACCCACCTGCCACACTAGCCTCTCCTCATGCCTGTGCCCCTTACCCACTCTGCCTCAGGAACTGTGGCCTGCTCTTTGCTCCAGCAGGTTCACACCCCACCTCAGCAATTTTATACTCTTTACTACTGGAGGCTTAAATCATGCCTCACCCCATCCACCTTCCCCACAGCAGACCCTACCTTGCACCCACCCGAGTCCTCGTTTTCATATTACCTATTTCTCTGATTTTAGCTTGCTTGCTTGCTTAGGGATGGGCTAGCTTCATTACAAGCTCCTGGCCTGTTTGGCACCCCAGGGCCTACAAGAGGAGGCTCCCCACAAATGCTGTTTGGTTCAGGCCATAACCAGCCTCTGAGTGGTGTGCACAGCTGCCTCTCCCCACCCTCTCTCACTGTCCTAGGACACTCACCATCCCTCTTTCCAGCCAGGTTCCTTCTGGCCCCTGCCCCCTGTGAGCAGGCCACTCCCTCTACCTGGACCAGGCCTCTCCTCTGGGTGTACCCCACCCCTTCCTTCCTTGAGGTGCCTTCTAGGGGCCCCACACATCTGGATACCACCTGTCTCAGATCAGTCTGGAAAATGTTTGCCTTCCTGCTTCTGCTACAAAACCACAGACCTTTCAAAGGTGGAGCAGAATGGAGGTGTTGTGTGTCTTAGCACAGCCCAGGGGCCAACTCCGAGAATGGTACACTGCATAGCCCACCCCATCTTCCTCTGCTGAAGCCCCAGAAGGTCCCTGCTGCCTCCCGAGCCACTCAGCCACTGTCAGATGTAGGCTCTTCTTCCCTGGCGCCTCAGAAGAGAATCTCCTTTGGTCCCGAGTAACCCCATGCAGAAGGGTCCCATTCCCACCACTGTGCACGCTATGAAACTAAGGCAGAGAGAGGGAAATCTAGTAGCCCCTGTGGTTTGGAACCCTTATCCCTTTGAGGGGCTTTTCTTTCTGCTGCCCTGTCCTGTGGAGAAGGGCATTCTTTAGTTAATCTTTCAATGTATTGCCTTAGGTATAACCGGACCTAGGTTGTTGTGTTCTGGAGGAAGTCTAACAAACAGCTTTGTAGGACCTAGGCTGTTGTGTTCTGGAGGAAGTCTAACAAACAGCTTTGTAAGCCCTGGCTCCAGCACTAAATGTTTTGCTGTGTTATGTAGAAAAAGAATGTTGACAGGATGGCTATCTAGTCAGGTCTCATGCCTATGGTAATTGAGTTGTATTGTTCTTGCTAAAACGGTTACTATCCACCCTGTGGCCCAGGTGCCTCTTTTGTTTTATCTCAATAAAAGGTTATGGAAAAGGTGATTCGGGGCTGCAGTCTGGAGAACTGTAACCCCCTGATCCCAGGACATTATCTCTCGAGTATTTCTTTTTCTTCTAACTTTTTATTCATCCGCAGGTACCTCGTTTTTGGGACCTGTCCACGCTGGACAGAAACGGATAACAGACCAACACTGTCCCTCCCTGGCTAGGGGCATCGGAGGGGGGGGTGACCCCTCCCTGGTTTGCAGGGAGCACAGGAAATGGGTGCTGACTGACTCCAGAGGGACAAGCAAGTTCTCGAACCTCTGAGGAATATGCAGCAGCCTTGGCTTCCACCCTGTCCCCCAGCACTGCTCTAAATGACATCTTCCTTGACCCCACCCCAGGAAAGGGTCGGAGAGTGTTCTGCACACAGCCATCTCCTGCTCCCACCCTAGGGCTCTCCTGAGTCTGGCCCCAAACACTTGTGGCGTTGAGTTGCTCCTCTCTGCCTCTTCTGCCTGCCCTTGCCCTGGCCATCATCTCTGACTGGAAAGCTTCTGAGCTACTCAGCTAGCAGCATGCAGCATTTCAGTAAGATACAATCTGGTCACACCATCCCCCTGCTCAAGTACTATAATAATGCACATCATTCTTCAGCTCTCAGCCAAATCTTCACCTGGTCCCCTCTTAAGCTCTGCTCCATATGGCTCCTACAGCCTAGCCTGCCTCACGCCCTGCCATCTCGTCGTCTGTCTCTGCATTGCAGTGACTCTGCCCATTGCATTTGTTCATTCATTCATTTAACTGCTAAGCAAATCTTTGCTGATCATCCCACCCTGGCCACAAACAATGCTAGCTTTGGGAGGACAGCCACGAATACAAACACACAATGTCGGGTGGTAACAAGTTCTGTGAAGAAAAATAAACCAAAGCTATGGAGACCACCGAAGCCCCTACTTTAGATGCTGCCTCACTGTGAGGGGGTCTCATCTGAAGTAAATACGGGGCAAGACAGAAAGCTGGGGGTGGGACGCCAAGGGACGGCAGGTACAGGCCCTGGGGAGGAGGCAGCGGAACAGCAGAGGCAGAAAATGCTGCAGGGTGGGACCAGAGCTCTAAGGTCTTCAGGCCAGATTGTGGTGAGGGACTGGGTTTTACTCCAAAGGCAACGAAGGACATCGTGTCAGAGGGTGTGAGCCAGAGGAGGGTGTGAGCCAGAGGTGACGTGATCTGGATGCTGTGAGAACAGACCACAGGCAACAGAGGGATGCGGGGACCTGGCTGCCAGCTGCAGACACCCAGGGAGATGCTGAGGGTGGGACTGAGAAGAAGCAGTGAAGGTGGAGAGAGGTGATCAATTTGGGTTTTGCTCTGGATGCAGGACAGAGGGATCCTTTAACGCTGCAGTTCCACGCTAGACTCCTGTCAGAGCCTTTGGAACCCCTCTCACCTCCGCTCACCCTCATTCCCCAGTAGAAACACCTCTTTTTAGAGAAGTCTTCCTGCCCTTCATAAATGCCTCCATTTTACCCCAGTGGGACCTAGACAGTTGTTTAATCTTTGGAATGAAATTAGGAAAAATTCAAATTAGAAATGACAGTGTAAGTGGAATCATTTAAATGCCCAAAAGCCAGTCAAAGCACTTGTGATTGTCCCTCTGCCCCAAACCCAACCTCAAGGATAGGTTAGTGCAACCCACGGTCTAGCTTGGCCAGTCACTGTCAGACTCTACCAGTAGGGGGCACTATGAGAGGCTGTAGGTATGAGGGAGCCTGCTCCCCCCCCCCCACAGCCTCCATCATCTCCCTCCCCGCCTGCTAAGATGCTGGAGGCAGCAGATGAAGCCAATTTGTCTCTTCCTGCGAGCTCACCTCTTCCTGCTGAGCCTGCCCCATCCAGCCCCTCTTGAGGACACCAGTGCCAGCTGCGGGTGCCCTCTACGGAGTGTGAACTGCACTTGTTGAATTCCATTCTGGAATGATGACACCAGTTTCTATTCAAGTTCCTTCTCAGCATTTCATGCTTTGATTGGCTTTTAGTGATAGGCAAATAGGGGTTTGAATTTCTAAGTTTCCAACAGTTTAGTTCCTCCCTTTGTTCTGTCAGAACTAGAGGATGTACAGCAGGGTGTGCTGGCATATGCCTGTAACCCCAGCCTTCTGGGAAGGTGAGGCAGCAAGAAGGCAGCTGGATAGTTTAGCAAAACCATCTCAAAATTTAAAAATAAATAAATAAAAGCACCGGGGATGTAACTCAGTGTAAACCCCATGTTCAATCCCTAATACAAAAAAAGGTCTATGTGTGGGAAGGGGATGCAGCCACTTCTGCTTGACCCCTGACAGCAGGTCTAGTTTAGCCCATGTGTATTTGTAAATAAAGTTTTATTGGGACACGGCCTATCCACTTGTTTGAATATTATCTGTTTTCCACACAACAGAAGAGGTGAGTGGTTATGACAGATCGAACTGACAATCAAAAACATTCACTTCCTGGCCCTTCAGAGGAAAGAGGCAGAACTCCCGGCTGGGAATTCTCACTCACTTAGTTAACAAAATTTATACTCAAAACAAAATTTTTTTCTTCATTGAAACACCTGTGGGGCTTGTCCCCTGGCAGAACTAGACTGATGGAGACACGACACACCCAGGTTTGGATAGGAGCTCAGTCCCCAGTGGCACTCACAGGCATGGTCAGGTGCTGGGTCTCTAGCAGGGCCCAGTAAGGAGCCCCGAGCGGTTTCTCTAAAGGAAACAGTTAACCGCAGATGGCACGGATCTGCTCCCATGAGTCCCCTACTGGTGCCTGCTGCAGCTCCATACGGCATCCTGTTTGCCATCAGCACTTCGCAGATCTGTGGACCTGGTGGGTTATCAGGCCCCGGGGGAAGATCAGCCTGCACACAGCCTGGACTCGCTGCAGAGCCGGCATACACCCTAGACCTCACTAGAAATGAAAAGCTCTATGGACTGAGTGGAAGGCAAGTGGATCGAAGCAGCACAATCCAGTGCATGAGTTGCCACCAACATCCAAACACTTGTCAAATGTCACCAGCGCCAAGTGAACAGAGGCCCCCCCGCCCCGAACTTGCAGTATGAGTTCTGTAGAACTCTCCTCTGGATTTCCAAGTTTTCATCCTGTCAACCTCTTTCTTTCATGGCCTCAGCCCAAGTGTGGTCGCTGCTTCCTGCAGTTGCTAACAGCGCGAATCTGACATTCTTTTTATCCTTCGTTAGCTGGTTAACAACTTTATATTTAGTTCACAATAGTTTCTATTAAATCCTCTTTGCTCAACTAATACGATTCTAGTCAAGTAACTGGTGGTATTTTCATCTCTAGACTGGACCAGACTTGTATCAGCAAGGGGTTTATTGCCAACTCCTCTGATAAAACTACTTCCTGCTCATCAGACCTGACCAGCATGATGCTGTCAGTGCAGATCAGTGTGATGCTGTGAGGGCTCTTGAGATCAAGTTCTCAGCAGCCTGTATCATGGCAGGAAGTGGGAGAGTGGATGTTGCCCTGAGGCAAAGCTGTGGAGATGTGCACTCTTAGCTTCTAGGTGGTCTCTGGAAATTGGTAGGGAGAAAAAAACATTTGCCAGGTCAGTAGCTCACACCAGCTGCCAAGGGCTGTGTTGATTTGCTCCAGTAAAGATACTTCATTTGGGACAGCAACTGCAACCGCAGTCATCACCTGATTTCAGTGATAATAACCCACAGTCATTCTCCAAGATCCATCTGCCTTCTGCACAGGCCAAACTGAATGGGGGTGGGGTCACTATCCCTGCTTTTTACAAGCTGTTAATGGTGGCACTAATCTCTGCAATTCCTGCACAGGATGGAGAAATGTTTTTGAATGACTACCCTGGGAAAGACGGGCATTCTGGGGCTTCCACTTGGCTTCTTCCTTCCATAATGGCCCTGGCTCCATGGGTCAGTGCACCAGTGTAGGACTCTGCGGGCTGCCATGTATGTCTATTTCAATTATAAAGCCAGGACCTGGGAAAACACAGAGCGAGTCCATGGCCCCCTCAGGTCCATTCGGAGTTGAAATGGAGCTCAGACTCTATCTATCACCTGACCACATAAGCCTAACTGTGGTAAACCATTCAAAGCAGGGGTAACCAAAATGATTCGCTATCTATAAAGATAATAAGAGACTGCCTATCACTAAAAGCCAATCAAAACATGCAATGCTGGGAAGGAACTTGTGTAGAAACTGGTGTCATCATTCTAGAATGAAATTCAACAATATGTAACAAAAGCCATGCAGTCATTCTATGCAGACACTCAGTTTAAAGCAAGTAAGCTAGGTAATGTTGTGCATCCGGCATCTCAGCTACTTGGATGAATGAAGCAGCAAGATGGTTGAGCCCAGGAGTTCAAGACCAGCCTGAGCAACATAGCAAGACCCAGACTTAAAAAAGAAAAAGAAAATAAGCTGCAATGCAGGTAAAACATTTGTGTGTAAAGATGTTTGCTTATGTTCATTTATAATACTACAAGCTTTAAAATCTAGAAAAAACTAAATATAAAGAATGGTTAAATAAATAATAGAACATCCACAAGCAGATTAATACACATCTATGAAACATTCTGTTTAGGTTAAAATATTCAGGTACTATTTTTGGCCTCTGCCTTTCACGTTGGCAAAGATTTTTTTGAAAGATTGATAATACCCAGTGTTGGCAAGAGTATGGGCCATTTGACATTCTCATGCACTTTTGGTTGGAATATAAATTGATAGAACCTTTTTGAACAGCCATTTGACAGTACATATTTAAAAACTATTCATACCCTTTCACCCATGACTTCCACTTCTTAGAATATATCCCTCAGGAACATTCCCACAAATCCACAGGCCAAGTTGATAGGGGCATTGCTTACACTAACACAAACTGGAAACCACCCAGATATTTATCAGTATGGGATGAGTTAAGTAATTCATGCTCCCATCACTCAGTGGAGTCCCTACATCTCACTTTGAATTTCAAACAAACATCTCAAAGAATCTATATCCAACTGCCCCAGAGTGGAAACCAGCCTTCCTACTCATCCAGCTATCCCAGCCAGACCCTGCAGTCTCCCTACCTCTTGTATACATCCAGTCTGGCAGCCCACCTGCTATAACCACTGCTTAGGCCCCAGTCAGTGACTTCTCTTGTCCACCCCTTCTCTCAGCCAACAACCTCCAATGTAGACCATCTTGTTTCTTCTCCTTCACAAGAGAATGACCAGAATGATCATTTTTAAGTGATTTAAAAGACCCAGTTGGTACGTCCACACTATGGAATATTATTTGGCCATAAAAAGAATACACTACTGATACTGGTACAATGTGGATGAACTCTGAAAGCACCATGCTTAAGTGAAAGAAGCCAGACACAAAAGGCCACGTACTGGCTAGGCCTATAAGCCTAGCACTCAGGAGGCTGAGGCAGGAGGATGAAGCTCAATGCCTGCCTGTACTACACAGGAGACCATCTCAAAAAAGAGAAAAAGGAAACAACAATAAAATCTGGGAAAGGGCATGGGAGATGTACCTCAGTAGTGGGACACTTTCCTAGCATATACAAGTCCTTAGATGCAATTTTTAGCAAAACAGAAATAAGGAGGAGGAGGAAGAGGAGAAAGCACGTGTTGGATGAATCCATTTCTATAAAATATCTGTAATAGGTAAATCCATGGAGACAGAAAGGCTGGCGGCTTCGAGGGGATTGAGGAGACACCAAGAGAGAGAATGTGACTGCTTAATGCCTCCATGGTGTTCCCTGGGGGTTATGAAGGTGTTTTAGAGTTAGACAGAGATGGTGGTACACAGCACCGAGAATATGCAAAGTGTTGCTGAAACATATGTACCCTTTATTTATTTATTAATTATTTATTTATTTTGTAGCACCAGGGATCGAACTCAGGACCTTGCACTTGCCAGGCAGGCGCTTATTCCACTAAGCCATATCCCCAGTCCCGTATATACCCTTTAAATGTTTAATTTTATGATATATAAATTTCACCTCAATAAAAAAAGAGCAAAAAATCACAGCCCATTCCTCCACTTTATCTATACAATGGCTTTGCAATACAATAAAAATAATGTTCAAAATCTTTCCCCGTGTCTTCCAGACCCCACCAAGTGTTGCTCTGAGCCCTTTCTTGGACCTCACCACCATGGCTTCCCTTTGCACTCACCTTGGCCAACCTGGCTCAGCCCCTTCACTGCTCCCTGGATACCAGCAAGCTCAGTCCGACCTCAGGGTTTACTCACCACCCTCTATTGGGAAAACTCTTCCCTAGGCCCATGTGTTCATTAGCAAGAATTCACTGAGCATCTGCTAAGTGTCAGCTTGTGCTAGGCCACAGGGATACAGAAGCGAGGCACACAGACAAAGTCTCTGTCCTGTGACCTTCTTCCCAGTGGGTCTCGCCACCCCAGTAGGGAAGATCCAACCAATAGGCATTCTACCTAATTCTCAGCCCTTTCTGTTTTCTTTTTCCCTACTCTTTGACTTTGTACTACTCTGTATTGTATATGTAATCAGGGCAAACAAGAGACTGGGGTCTGAATCCAGGGTCTTCACACTGAGTTTATCTCCAGGCCTTTTCTGATTTTATTTTGAGACAGTGTCTAAGTCACTAAATTGTCCTGGCCGGACTCAAACTTTCAGTCCTCCTTCCTCAGCCTTCCTCAGGCTTATAGGTATGTAACACAATGCCTGAATAAGAGATCACTTTTAAATGGCCTGCGACAATGTTTTTGTTTTTGGTGCCAGGGATTGAACTCAGGCCCTTGCACACACTAAGCACACACCTACCCCTCAGCAACTTCCCCAGCCATGTGGGGAAGCTTTGGATGACATGCGGAAACACTTCTACAGTACTGTTTTTTGATGCATATACTCATTTTTTGTATAAATGGAATTATAATTTAATATATATTGTTTTATAACCTGAAACATGTCAATTTTTTAAATGAAGGGTTCAAAAATCTATGCATAAAATGAGATGACTGTTTAAAGCATAAACTAAAGAATCTTGTAGTGATATTCCTTCTCTTCTCTGCACCTACCCATGATTTTTGTTTCAATGAGTAAACATTCTGGAATTGGAAGACAACTACAACTTACTGTTTGAAAATGCCAATCTAAGGGACTTGGTGCAACCCCTGGAGACAGGGTCAGATGAGGACTATAAAAAGAAAGCTTAAATCGGCCGCTATTTTCAGCGGAGGAAAATCTGCACCGGTGTGTCTTCCACTAGATGGAGGGATGGGCGGCCTTCTGCAGACCCCTTGAACCAGTCTTCTGCTTAGTAAGAACTGATTGGGCACCTACTATGTGCCATGCTGGGATGAAGAGCTAAGCAGCCAAGGCTCCACCTGCAGGTGAGGATATCACCAGGGAAGTGAGTAGGCCCTGTCCTGGCCATGACAGCATTTACGTCCTATACTGGTCTCATCTGTCCCATTGGGGCCATTATTCCCCATTTTTAGAGACAGGAGCAGCCATGTCTATATGCGATGCAACCAGTAAGGAACAAGTCCAAATTTGAACCTACGGCTACCCAACTCCAAAGCTCATCCTTCTAAGCATATTCCTAGACATGGCATCTCACTAGCGATGACCACTAGTGAACACCTATGGGCCAGGCATTCTTTGCAAATGCTCTCTCATTTAATCACTCCAAAATTCTGGGTGGGGGTAACACCAACACCATTTCAAGAGGGGAAATAGGTTCGAGGAGATGAAGTGGCTTGCCAGGGATCCTGGAGGACCATGGGAACCTGGAGTTGGCTGTCTGGCCCCTAGTTGGTGTGTTGCTGTAGTGGATGCTGTGGTTGCCCCTAGGCCTTAATTCAGGATGACAGCACTCACTCCTCCAGCTGCCCAGGCTATTGGCAGCCGAAGGCTCACAGCTATCAATGGGAGACAACCCCTCACCCAGGTCCTGACCCTCCCGAGGGCAAACATGTCCACTGACACGTTTGTGGGGGCATAAAGGCCTGGTCCCTTGCCTCCAAGGGTAAGAGATATCCTTGAAGATCTTCCCAGCTCTAGAGCTGCCACAGGATGGCTGAGGGCTAGCCATGACTACATCACAGCTCGACTCTTCCCTCTGCCTGGACCTGAGACAGTTGCTCTGCTCTTGAGAGCCAGGCTGGAAGGTGCAGACTTTGCTAAGGCACTCAGGGCTTTGGTAAAGCAGGCAAGTAACAGGCCACATTTGTACTGTAGAGAGATCCTGTTGGAGGATGACCTAGAGTGCAGAGACCTGAAGCCAGAAGCCAGGGAAGAGGCCAGCGAGAGAGGCAGGAAAGGAGAAGGCCAATTCCAGCAGCAGCCACTGGGTGGAATAAATGGACCATAATTTGAGACTGGCCCAGGATCCTTGGCTAAATGTGGCTGGGGTGGGGAGATGCCAGTACCCTGGGCTGTCTTCCATCTGGAAGTCACTCTCCAGCTCTTGGCCAGCCCACTGGGGTGCTGCCCTGGCTCTCCCAGTCATCAGCTATGTGGCCTGGACAGGATACTTTGGTGCCTTGTTCTGTGCATTTGAGAAAATGGGGCTAATGCCAGTCCCTCCCTCACTGGGGGCTATGAGGAATTAAGGAGTTAATGACACAAGTTAGAAAATTTAGATAAGGGCATGGCTAAATGTCTCATCAGCAAGAGTGAGCATTATTTGGACTATCCCAGGCTCCCCAGTGGCTCCTAAGGTTCTGGGACGGGCATGTACCTTTGCACAGGCACACCTGCAGTCCTGTGGGCCAGAGGCAGGTCCCTTTGCTGCTGAGCCCCAGATCTCACGTTGGTAGGGCAGCCATCCTCCGGGACATGAAGAATCATCACAAGGGCAAAGTCAGTAATACTTAGGATGCGCCTGGCCATGGCATGAAGTCAACCAACAGCAGCTGCTGCTGTGGTGCTGACAAGGTGACAGTTCCCACGTGGCTCTGCAGGCCTGGCCACCCCACAGCAGGCAGCACAGACTCAGCAAGGCCAAGCCCCACCCTTCTTTGTGCTCCCAGCCTGCTCCTCCTCCACTGTTCTCTCCATAAATGTCATCGCCAGCTGCCCCAGCCAGACACGGGAAGAACACCAACTCGCCACCCGCCTCCTCCCTCCCAAACTCCCGGCACACAGGCCGCTGCCAAGTCCTGAGCTCCGAGCCCCTCCAAGTCTTCACCACTGCTGTGCCCCCAATGCAGGCCCCCCTGTCTCCCCCAGAAGCTCCTTGCTGGTCCTACTGCCACTGCTACTGCCCACTCACCAGGGCTGGCTCAAAGCATTCCAAGAGCACCCCCTGGGCCTGCTGAGACCCAAGCTCTAACCCACTCAATGAGGACAAGGCCAGGGCTGGCTTGTTCACCACATCACTGGGGTCAAGCACAGGGCCTGTAAACAGTAGGCAATCCACAAGTACCAGCTGGGTGGTGAACAGACAGATGAGCACATGCATGAGACAGCCATGCTGACAGGAATGAGAACAATAACACAGCCAGGTGTGGTGCACGCCTGTAATTCTAGTACTCTGTGAGGCTGAGGCAGGAGGATCACAAATTCAAACAGTCTGGGCAACTCAGCAACTTAGCGAGATCCTGTCTCTGTCTCAAAATAGACAAAATTTAAAAGGACTGAAAATGTAGCTCCATGCAAAGGTTCTACGTTCAATCCCTAATATTAGAGGGGGAACTAAAGGAATCATTAGATACAGGCACACAGTGCCCCCTACCCAGCAGGCCCTGCTTTGGTGTGGGCTCATTCATTCTGGGCTCATACCCATGCTACGTGCCAGGAGCTACTTCTCCAGTAGGCGAAGAAATTAAGTTACAGGAAGGTTAAGTAATTTGTCCAAGGTCACAAAGCTAATATACAGAGGGGGCCAAGAGTCAAACAGGGCTCAAGACTCAGGGACACAATCATAACAACCACCCTCAAATGCATACCCCAGGCACCAAATCCTCTGCTCACCTACTGGATAGACTTACAAAGAAGGTTAAGCCTGACCCAAGGTCAGGCAGCTGTAAGTGAGTACTGTGGCAGACAGCCTTCTTTGCTGAAAAATAAACTGCCATCCCATTTTCAGTGACTGCACTGGGGCTACTCCCTTGGAGCCTGCTTATATATGGGAGCCCCGGGGAAAGAAAATTTCTGAGCCTGCATCACTGAAGACCCGGCTGCGGAAGCAGGCACGGGCAAGCCTGGCCACCAGGTGGGCGCAGGGCTATGGATCTGGGCCTCTTCCCCTCCGTCTCATCAGGTGCCTCTTTGGGCTTCAGGCCTTAAAACATACCCTGAAGCAGAAACTTTCAAACCAGCTGGCAACCTACAGGGCAGTGCCTTGGGACTGCCTGGGGGGTAGGGTGGGGAGACCAAGCAGCTCAGACTTGGAGGGGGGGCCTCCCACCTCTGCCTTCCTCATGGTAGCCCTGCTTTTGTCCAGGGTTCTGAAGAAGCTTTCAATCGCAGAAATTCTGCCTTTCAAAATAGCTTTGGAAAATCAGTGCCCTAAGGGATAAATGTCCTTGTCGGGCAAAGTGCCCTGCTTGTGTCTACCCTGGTGACGTTCAGGTGCTTAGATGCAGTAAATTCTGGCATGGGAGAGACAGCCAGGTGAGAATCGTTGATGTGCTCGGCCAAGTCCAATGTCAAGGCCACCCTGACTGCTCCTGCCAGCGGCTGCCCACTCTCCACACAAACCCTGGGTGTGCCCCAACCAGGGGCTCATGTGGCACAGCCCTGCCTCTGGGCATCTGCCCATCTGGTTTCTCTGCCTGGAATAAAAAGAACTACATATTGGCCCTCCTACTCTCTGACAAGCAACGTGTTAGGAACTCGTCTCTGATCCCTGAAACAATCACCTCCAAACATACCATCAGATCTGACCCCCGGCTGAGGGAGAGGAAAACTGAGGTTCAGAGAATCCCTCAGCCCAGGCTCCAGGGTATTCTGCCCACTGCACTCCTGCCTCCCCACTCCCCCAGCCCTGCCTTCATCCCTCCTCGCCTCCACCCGAGTCCCATCCACATCAAGGCCCCTCTACCTCTCCAGTATGCCCCACCTGTATGTGCCCTTTCCTCTGCTCCAGAGACAGTGCCACCTCCTATACCCCTCGCCTGCCACTCTGTGGCCTTTGTGGATCAGTTTGGACATCCCCTCTTCGGGGAGCCTGCCCTGGAGGCCAAGGCTGCTTGGGGCTTGCAGCGGGCCCCTCCTCTGAGCTTCCTCCATTCCAGCCCTCATAGTTCTGGCTTGTGGTCTTAAAAGGACTCTGAGTTCTCGGGGGCAGGATCCAGATCCTCAGTGCTTTCCCCTCATTAACCCTGCCCAAGAGGCGAGCCACCCACTAGGTGCGCCCAACACCTCCTGAGCGAGAAAATGTGAACCCAAAGTGCGCCAGCTCTCCCTAGCAGGTGCTGGGTAAAGCATACAAAGGATGCACTCCCTGTCCTTCGCTTCATCTCCTGCAGGAAGCCTCCCTTGACCACCTCAGATTCCTGCCTGATTCCTACTCCACATCACTGTCACTCACTCAGCAAATCTTCATTTGGTTCTTGAGACAAGGTCTTGTTATTAGCCCCAGGCTGGCCCCAAACTCATAGAGATCCTCCTGCCTCATCCTCCTGAGTGCTGGGATTACAGGTGTGCACCACCACGCCCAGCTTCAACAAATCTTTCCAATAATTAATCCAAAGCTTTTAACAAAGTAAGAAACAGGAGGCAGCATGCCATCACCCATCTGCATCCTGCTCCATGGGGCTTTCAGGCACAGGTGCCAAGCACTGGTACCGTCAGCCAGGTTGGTAGAGAGGCCCCCTGTGCTATATGCCTGGCTGCCACCTGCCCACCTTCCCTCTCTAGCCTCCCCATGGCCCTTTGCCCAGCCCAGCCATACCCGGTTGATGAGCTCGCCAACCATGCCAGTCCAGGAACCATTGGGCTCAGGGGCCCCGTACAGCCCATCTTCCACCAACCGCAGGCGGTAGCGGAAGCGCAGCAGCTCGGCCAGCTCCCGAAGCATGTCCACACAGAAGCCCTCAAAACGCTCATTCCCCGACAGGGCCTGGAAATTGGGCCTGCGCATGACGTATGGGTTCTCCTGGGTGGGCAAAAGAGCAGAGGAGTTAGAAGCTGGCATTTTAGGGCTGTCAGGGATTCAGGGATCCAGGTGGAACTTGAAGATGAAGATGTAGAACAGGCAGCTAGAGCAGGAATCTGCTCAAAGAGGGAGGGATGACAGCTTCATTGTATATACTCTTCACTTAAAAATGCTTGAAATGTTAATCCCAGCTACTTAGGAGGCTGAGGCAGGAGGATCATTCAGGATGAGCATAGACAACACAGAAGCCTAGACACCTTGTCTCAAAATAAAATTTTAAAAGGGCTGCAGGTATAGCTCAGTGCTAGGCCCTGGATTCAATCCCCAAGACCGGGGGAAAGTGGGGAGCATTGCTCTAAGTGGGAACAGGCCTGATAATCAGAGAAAAAACAAACAAAACAAAACACATGGACCTTGCCAGCCTCTAGCAGATTGCAGGGAGTCATTTTAATCTCTGCAGTCAGCCTGACATTCATTGGTCTCCAGCCTCAGTGCCTATGAGACAGGAGAGAGCTTCAGAGAAAACTAGACTGGAGGGAACTTGTGCCAGACCAGAAAAGGACTTCCAAATATTTTACTGTTACGCACAGTGAGATAGTTTACCTTGCCCCTCAAGTCACTCCCTCACCACCACATGCACACAGGCAACTAGACTCAATTCCTCAAAATAGTCCTGGCCCTCAGGGACTGTGGACAGCACACTCAGATATTTTCTATTCTGCTCTACTTCACTTTCTCACAGGGCCAGCAGTGACTCACTCACTGAACTGACTTCATGAGCCACCACCAACAGCCAAAATGTGTCTCCTCCACCAGGATTTACCTCCAGCCGCACAACACTGCGAAGGAAGCGGGCCCGAGCCGCCACATGGTACGACTTCCAGAGAATCTGGAAACCTACAATGTTTTGTAAAATCTCCTGATTATAAATGCTAGCAACTAATTCAAATTCTAATACTCTTTTTAAAAAATGTTTCAAGGGCCAAACACACACACCTGCCAGTTTGCAGTCTACGGCCTTTTGCTGCCTGGGTCATTACTTCTGAGAGGCACAAGCAAACTTTACTGACCCCAATGTGCCAAAAAAACATGAAAGCAGAGAGAACATCCCAAGTACCAGTAAGACAAGGAACAGGAAGATGATTACAACAAAGGGAAACTGATGTTGATGCAGTTATTGTCTAAGTGGTTGTCAGTACAGTGCCACTTTGGACTAATGAACAAAAGGCTCAGGAAGCCAGATGCAGGGGTGGATGCCTGTGACCCCAGCTACTTGGGAGGCATAGGCAGGAGGATCAGAAGTTTAACATCAGCCTGGGCCACTTAGCTGGACTCTATCTTGAAATAAAATTAAAATTAGAAAGAGCTGGAAGTGTAGCTCAGTCGTAGTGCACTTGCCTAGGATTTCTGAGGCTCTTGGTTCAATCTCCAGTACTAAAAATAAGTCTTAGGACACAGGGGAGAGAGCTTTGGCAGTAACGTCCATGATAGCTACTGTGTGTTAAGCACTTGCCCGATACATGTTCTCTCCATTACCTCATTTTAATTCCTCACAGAGACCATGCACTAAAGTAAGCATTATTACACTCATTTTTCTACAAATGTGCACACTGTGGCTCACAGAGGGCCAAGTGACCTCTGTCACTGTTCCTAATTACTGAGCTCTGTGGTGGATGTGAACATAATATTTTGCTTCCTCGCCCATCAATGTGTGGAGTCCACTTTCTCACTCCTTAGTCAAGCCAGCCTTGTGACTTATTTTGGACAAAAGAATGTGGCAGAAAGGATGTTATGTGGATTTCAGCATTTTGGCCTTGCAGGGCGTGGTGGTGCATGGCTGTAACCCCAGCACTCGGGAGGCTGAGGCAGGAGGACTGTTGCGAGTTCGAGACCAGCCTGGGCTACAAAGTGAGCTCAAGGCCAGCCTGAACTTCATAGCAAGACCTGGTCTCAAAAAGAAAAAAAAAAAAGAACTTTGGCCTTTAGAGCAGCTCTTAAGATCACTGTATAAAGGAGCCCAGACCAGCCTGTTGGCGGATGGGTGGAGAGGGTGCGCCGGCCAATAGCAGGCTGCCAGCTACATGAGCCCCAGTGAGACCATCTGAGAACTGCCCAACTGTCCCATAGAATCATGAGAAATAATAAATCACGATTAGGTCTCTGGGTACTTAGGGTAGTCTGTTACACAATGATAGAATAACCTACCATGAGGCCGGTCCTGTCGTGGGCTCCGAACTACAGATTCCATGGAGACCCACAGCTAAGGGATGATAGGCTGGAGAGAAACCAATGCTTCTCTTCCTACCAAGCTGCCTTTCCAAATCCAAAGCTGTGCGACTGAGAGCAGGAGTGTGAGGCGGCACTAATAGCAGCAGCAGCAGCTAGTGTCTCCTGTGGGTGCTATGTGGCAGTTCCCACGGCAGTGTGGGAGGCCGGTGTTCCTACCCTGCTTCAGAGATGAGGGCACCGGGATCCAGAGAGAAGCGAGAAGTGACTGAGAGAGACAGGCCAGTCTGATGCCAAAGTCCTGCTCTTCAACTCTGTGCTGAACTGCACTCAAGTGGACAGAGTCAGAGGAGTGGGCATGGGACAAGCCAGACACAGAGGGGGCATCATATTTGGGTATTGAGGCTGGAGAATCAGAAATCCAGACTCTGAGCCAAACACCCATGCTAGAGCTGAATACAGCCCTGTGTGCATGTATATGCGTGTGTGTGTGTGTGTGTGTGTGTGTGTGTGTGTGTGTTTCTGGAGATTGCATCCCAGGAGTGCTGAGTTATGTCCCTAGCCCTCTTTGAAATTTTATTTTGAGACAGGATCTCAGTAAGTTGTGCAGGCTGGCCTCACATTTGCCATCTCTTCCCCTGCCTCCCACCTGAGATTATAGGCATGTGCCAACCATGCCCTGCCTCATTTAGCTGTCTTGATAAAGAGAGGAGGAAACCAAAGCTTAAGAAGGTAAAGTGCCCCCCTGAGGCCAGACAGCAGGGCAGTGGGGAGATGAGGCAGAGCTGAAATGTACAACCCTGTTTATGTACACACTGAAGCTCTTATTCCCTCCACTATGCCAAGCAATCTCCAGATTCAAAACTGAGGAATTTGGGTTTAAGGTCTCACAATCAGGACCCAAGTTTATACAAACAAAAACAGAGACTGGGTCTCTCATATAGAACTCGGAATCTAAAAGCCATGATCTACAACAATTCAGAGCACCAGGAGCCTCTAATCCAAGGTTTCAGACATCAAAGAGAATCTCACTTGAAGCCCAATGCTGTGGACAGGCAGTGTGGAACACTGCTAAGTCATATTCTAAGAATCTGTCCTCCCAGAGACAAAAATCCAGGCCCATGAAAATCACTGCAGCAGTGTTCACGATAGGAACAAAGAGTGAAACAACCTAATCTGGGACAAGTTAAAGAGATCATTGATGTCATAAAAGAATCCCAGGCAACTACAAAAATAGCAAAGTCTATAAGATATATTAAGAGGGAAAAAAACAAGCTACAGAACAATGTGTGCAATATGCTATTCTTTGCGGAAGAAAGAGCAGGGATGTGACTGCACATGCACAGACATTTCAGGAATGATGGTGCCCTCTGAGGAAAGAAAATGAGGGAGCAGGAGAAGGAGGCTGCTTTTTCCCTCCTTACCCCCTTTATCCTTGGATTTCTAGTCTATCTAGGTTTATATTATCTCCCAATGCCATGAATTTTTAAAAACTGAAGTATGATATTTAAAAGTATATGGAAATAAGCCAGGCGTGGTGGCACATACCTGTAATCCCAGCACTTGGGAGGCTGAGGCAGGAGAAGCCCCATGAGTTTGAGGCTAGCCTGGGCTATATGTACTGAGTTCAAGGCCAACCTGAATTACATAGCCTGGCTAAAAAGAAAGGAAGAAAGAAAAGAAAAGAATATGGAAATGCAAAGGACCAAAAAGAGCCAAAGAAATCCTAAATAAGAACATCAAAATTGGTAGATCTACCCCACCTACTAACACTTCATTTAACCTATGGTACTAAGACACATTGGTATTAGCATAAAAATGGACAAACGGACAATAGACTGGAATGTTAGCAAACCTACACTGAAATGGATATGGATTTCCAGCAAAGATAAGACTCTGGGGAAGAAGGAAAAATTATTTTTTTAATAAATGGTGCTCTTCAGTTAAACATCCATATGAAAGAAATGTATTTTGAACCTCACTCCCTACTTCACAGAAGACAATTCTAGCTGGATTGTACATTTTAAAAATCCCTCCCATGTCTACCGCAAATGAGAGATTAAACTCAAGGTCTTTTCAGTGAGCTACATCCTCACCCCCTTTTTTAAACTTTGAGATAGGGTCTTAAAGCCAGGCATGGTGGTACACACCTGTAATCCCAGAACTCAGAAGGCTGAGGCAGGAGGATCATTGCGAGTTTGAGGCCAGCTTGAACTGCAAAGCGAAATCCTATCTCAAAAAGACAAAAAAAAGAGAGATAGGGTCTTACTAAGTCACTAAGTTGCCCAGACTGGACTGGAACTGCCTCAGCCTCCCAGAATGCTGGGATTACAGGCATGTACCACCATGCCTGGCTGCAGATTTAAATGTAAAATAAAAAATTATTAAGTTTTTAGAAAACAAATAGCAAAAGGGGCTGGAGATGTAGCTCAGTGGTCGAGTGCTTTGCACATGTGAGGCCCTGGGTTTGATCCCCAGCACCACACACACACACACACACACACAAAGTAGATTATCTTCATGAACTTGGGGTAGGGAAAGTATTTTTAAATTCTAAATGCATTAGCCACAAAGGAAAAAGGCTGATAAGTGAACTTTAGTAAAATTAAAACTCCAGTCACTTTATAAAATTGTACAACTGAGAGTGAAAAGGCAAGCCACAAAGGGATTGTCAATGCATATAGTGACAAAGGAAGTGTACCTAGAATGTATAAATAACTCTAAAATCAATAAAAAGGTCGTATAGCCCATTGTTTTAAAAAATAGAAAAACTCTTGAGCAAGAACTTCCCAAATGGGGACTTCTAAATAGTCAATAAACACAAAAGGTGGGCAAATGAAAATGAAAGCTACCATATCTTGGTGTTATTATACATTTACCACTGGGGAAAATGAAAAACAAATGAAATTCTCAATGACATACTGCTGAGAGCAATGGAGTAGGACAATCACTGTGAAAAATGCTTCGGCAGCTTCTACTCAAGCTAAGGCGCACCTGCAACCAACAGCCCTGCTCTCTGAAACACACCTGATGGAAACACCAATGCGCATTCCCCAAAAGTGAGGGTACAGAACAGTGGTGGTGACCGTTTTAGACCCAAGGGCCCAACTGCAACCCCAAACCCATCTATTTATCGCAAAGTGCCAACGTGCACTCAAGCCTCAATACTGAGGTTTTAGTTTAGAAAAGACAACTCACACATTAACATCTTTTTTTTTCACATTAACATCTTTTATCTTAAAAGAAAAACAACATGTGTGCCATAGGTTCACTACCACTGGCATGGACTGTTCCCGGTAGTACTGTTCATAACAGCAAAAAAAACCAAAAAAACAAAAAAAACCACCCAGAAAGAGTTCAAGTGTCCATCTACATGTCATGAATAAGTAAACTGTAGATGCAGCCACATCACAGAACACATAATGATGAAACTAAATCACATACAAAAACATGGGGGAATCTCATAATGTCGAGCAAAGGGAGCCAGACAAAAGAGAACATGTACCGTGGTATGATGCCATTTGTATGACAAAGGCTGGCACAAAGCTAGGTTTGGTTTCATATACCAGTAAATTCAGCACTCTGGGAGGCTGAGGAAGAAGTTATTGGAAGTTTAAGCCTTGCCTAGGCAACTTCATGACGTAGTAAGAGTCTATCTCAAAATAAGACACAAAAAGGGCTGGGGATGTCGCTCAGCATGAAGGCCCTGGGTTCAATCCCCAGTACCATCACCAAAAAAAGGGTAGGGGGCACTCAGTCTCTCTGTGGTACTAGAAGTTGAGATGGCAGTTCCCCTGGGCAAGTTAGTGAATGGAAGGGGGCAAGGAGGCTTCAGAGGTGGAGGGCTGGTTACATATATGTGGTCAGTTTTACAAAATTCAGCAAGAACTAATTAATCCGTGCAAGACTCTAGGTGCACACTGCACTTCAATAAAAATCTCTTAAGGCTTGGTGTGCAGCTCAGTGGGAGAATACTTGCCCAGCATGTTGGATGTTCTGGGTTCAATCCCCAGCACAAAAGAATAATAATAATAATGTCTTTTAAAAATTCAAGGAAGATGGCTTCTAGAACATCCTCACAAGCTGACTGCCTTTCATGAACTTGGGACCCAAATCCAGGCCCATGATTTCCTGGAGTGCAGTTTATGACTACGCTCTCTCCCAACTGCCTCACTCTGCTATGAATATTTCTCATTATAATGAGGAAACTGAGGGCAGGCGGGAGAGACCTACGTAGGTCACAAATGCAGATGGCAGTGCCAAGCTCAGAAAACAGCCCCAAGGACTCAGAAAGGAGCAAAAATCAAGGCAATGTGGCACAAAGGATGGATATATAGGTTGTGCCAACTCAAATTGGCCCTGCCCACTTTTAGCTGGATGACCTTTAGCAGTCACTTAACCCTCCTATACCTTAGTTTCTGCCTCTGAAAACCAGGGTCCCTAGAGCTGCTGACCTCAGGGATGCAGTGAGGACTAAGTAACAAAGGCAAAGGGCTCAGGAGAATCAGCCACCGCAATTGCTATGTTCTTCAGGGACGAGGCTGGGAGGCAGGGCCCCATGAGCACTCAGAACACCTTCCAGCTGGTACTGCGGGGGCTCTCGGTGCCTTCGTTGCTTCCACAGCCCCTCCAAGTACATCACTGGACCAGTTTTACAGATGAAGGTTCAGAAGCTGTACTTAGAGACTTGAACTGGGGCTCAGAATAAACCGAGGTGAGTCTACCCCAGACTAGGCACTCATACGGCCATACCACCCACTGAAGGAGCGAGGCAAGGTGTCACGGTCTGAGGGTTGGAGTCATCAGGACTGACTGTGCATGAGGGTGAGCTGAGGTGGGCAGGCCCCAGCGTGCCCTCAGCTCCTTGGGATTTCTGTACCTTCACCTGCCCCTCTGGCCTCTCTAACTCGAAGCCAGCTTGCCCTTTCCCAGTTCCAGAGCTGTCAGCCCCATCCTAGGGGCAGTTCCAGCCTATACACATCAGGTGACCTCCTCCTCTGCTCCCTCACTCAGCCAGCCCAGCAGCCACCTCACCCTGTCTGTGCTGCTTCTTGATATCCTCACAGGACTCCTCCATGCTCTCCCACCCAGACCTCTCCTCTCCAGCAGCCTCCCTCATGGGTCAAGAGCTTCCTGATAGCCTCTGGCCCTGTTCCTTCCTGCTCTAAGGTAAAGCGCAGGTGCAAAGACCCTCAAAGACTCTTCCCCTTGCTGTCCCACAGGCCCCCAGACCACATGGTCCCAACACTTATCGCATATCACATCTTCTCTCTGCTTGTCAAGTATCATGCAGCATTCTAGGCCCTGAGGCAGAACACAGAACAAGATGAGTGCTGACCCACGTCTTGCCCAGATACTCAGTTTGATTCACATCAATCCGCAAGTGCCCGACACAAGCCCTGATCCAAAACCTGTGTCAGAAAATGCTGGTGAAGGCTCTGGGTGTGGCTCAGTGGCAGAGCACTTGCCTACCACACATAAAGCCCTGGGTTCAACCCCACTACCACAGAAGATAAAGGAAAAAAACATGTTGAATGAAACGGAGCACACTGGCTTATACACACCAGGGCTGCCTGCCTGCCTCCCCAGCTGAGCTGACAAACACTTCCTGAGTCCCTGCTCCTGCTGCCTGAGATGTTCTCCATGTGCAATTTTTAAAACCTTGCCTAATGCCACCTCCACCACAAGGCCCTTCTCAGGCCTCTAAAGCTATTGTCAGTCCCTCCTTTCTCCAGGAATTCCTGATTCCCCTGGGTAAGAATGACTATGTCCAGGTGTGTCACCTCCATCAGGCTGGGATCACCTCCCCCAGTGCCACTTCAGAACACCTGTGACTCATTTCTGTGCCTCCAGAATTTGTGTAAGACCAGGAACACAGCAGCTTTAGTAAATATTAGCAGAATGAATGAGTGAACCAATCCATCAAGAGAAGAATGAACCTCACAAAGAAAAGAACATTAGCTCTTAGGCCTTGGGGAGCAGAGGAGAGGAATGTGAGAAAGGGACTCTCCTGACCGCCCCTCCCTGGATTCTATACCCTGTCCCCACCAAGGACCCCAAGGACTTTTAGGAGGCATCAGGGACTGACCATGCCCCACATGCAGAGGAGCTGGCTGATTCTAGCCAGCCAGCACGCAGAGCCCCTCAATGAAGCTGTTGGCCAGTGTACGTCACTTGCTCCCTGAGTTCTGTATGTCACCACCTCTCTGACCACAGTACCCGGCAGGAGGCAGCAGGGCACAGTGGTGAAAGCACAACTCCACGAGGGTCTCTGTGACTGTCATCATCCAAAGGGGGCCAGCCTCAAGGGCTTGCTGAGAGGTTTGAAGGGTAACACCTGGTAAGGGCTGCACACCATGCCTGGTGCAGAGCAGGTACTCGATCAACAGTGGACACACCAAGGCCCCTAATTCTCTGCTTTTGTAAAATGCAGGAATGGCTGCCCCAGGGGTGCCAGACAGTGTCCTTAGCTGGGCTCAAGTATGAGAAGACCGCAGCCTCAGACCAGAGCACTAGAAGACTTGGACTCCAGAGCCTTAGAGACGTGGCTTTAGTCCTGGCTGTGCCATGTACTTGCCGCATGCTCCTAGGCTAGTTGCTTCACCTCTCTGATCTTCCACTTCCACATTTTCCAGATGGATACTGCATAAGCTGGCATGTGCCAACACACTAGGCTGCTAAGTGTGACAAAATGACCATTCTAGCACTTGTGATTATTGAGGACCTCCTACTGACCAGGAGCCTGGAGCTGAACTAGCTCTTATGACAGAGTCTGCACCCTCCCCTCCCCTGGCAGTGGCTAAGGACGGTGATGCCGCCCTTGGTCACAATCTGGGACACTGGATGCATCAATCATGTTCCCTGCTGGCCTGTACACACCACAGGGAGCTAGGACGAGGCTGGGCCTGCTCAGAAGGCCCTACTGACTTCTCCCCTCCGCTGGACCACTCACCAGGATGGTTGTGACCACCAGTGTCTTATTGGCCAGTGTCTGTGACAGGTTAATGTCCAGGGTGGTGGCATTCATGGCCAGGGTCCGGTTAGAGTACCACACCCCAATCTGAAAGCAGAGAGTATTGTCAGCACAAGACCTACCGAGGGACTCAGTAGCTTCTGGGCCACCCCAGCCATATGCCAGCAGGGCTCTGACATTGCCCTGAGCCTGCTCACCTCTCGATGGCCTTGCCGAGACTTTTCTAGGATGCGCAGGGTATAGTTGGTCCTCTGCCCTTTGCTGTTGAACTCCACCCGCCCGGTCAGCCCGTCATACTCTACCTAGCAGGGCAGGAGGCGGGGCAGAGGGAGGGGTGGCAGGGCCCAGAGATGGGCAGCAAGGCCCAGAGGGGACCAGACAACCAGAGAAAGGCAGAGACAGGGGTGAGAGGACCAGAGAGAGGGACCAGGAAGGATCATAGTCATGGAGAAGACAGCACACAAGGAAACACAGGCAGATGGCACAAAAGAACAGATAAGGAACAAGAGCCAGGACAGCATGCAGCCCAGACAGGCAGAGGACAGAAAGCGTGAACAGATGAGATACAAGAATGAGGAGGATGCCCGGAGGCAGTGGCAGGTGGGGACAAAGGGAGGGGAGAGGGCAGAGGGCAGCAGGGTGGACACAGTGAGTGCCCCCACCTCAGGTGGCCACTGCCCCACTCCTCCACTCTCCCCTGCTCCTGGCTCACCATGCGCAGGTAGTTCATGAGGCTGGTCCCGTGGGGCCAAATGTTGGCTGAGGTACAGGCTAGCGGCTTGACGCCAATCTCCTGGCTGCGGTTCAGCTCTCGGACGGCACTCACCACCACGTGCACAGCATCAAACATCAGGGCAGCAGACAGCTGGGAGCGGGTAGAGGGTGGGTGAAGAGGGATGGGAAAGAGATGACTTAGCCAAAAGACCCCCCCCACCCAAGTACCCCTGTGGTGATATCCCAAGCCTCTGGACAACTCTCTTCACAGGAATGGCTCAGGAAGGAAGAAGAGGTTCTGCGGTCTTTCTTGGAACACATGGGAGACAGTGGGGAAGATGGATGTGTTGCCCATACCTTGGTGGGAATAGCTCTTCCAGACTATGTTTGCAAGAAAACTAGGTCTGGAGAAGCCCGGGATACTAGAGGAGTCCTCCACAACCAAGGGTACATTTGAGCAAAAGCCTGGCAATGAGGGGGCAGCGACTGGTTCTGTGGAGAAGTGCATGGGGAGCAGAGGGAAAAGCAGATGCAAAGGCGCAGAGGTGCACCTGTTTATAGGGCATCAAGGCACCTGCAGGAAGCCAGTGCTGCTGGAGCGGCACGGTAAGTGGAAAGGAAGGAAACATACCCAGACATACCCAGGGCTGTACCATGAAGCCTCTGGAAATGCCAGGGAGTTCTGCGCATGATCTGATCTGAGTGAGAGCTCCGGTAAGTGTCTGTGCATGGTGTGTCTCTGAGTGTGACTGGGTGTGTGCTCACCGCAGGGCCTGGGTAGGTGCTCGCTTCACAGTTCTCCCTCCAGGACATGTTGAGGCTGCGCACAAACTCAGGGTAGAAGGGGTGGGAGGTGTTGAACATGGAGAAGCCCAGGATGTTGGAAGAGTCCTCCACAATACCATCCAGATGCAGGATGGGGAAGTCCTGGAACCAAAGAAAGGTGATGAGGGCTTCACATAGGACAGGCACGGATGCAGGGAGATGGGGACGCGAGGGAGTACGCACCATGGTGGTAAGGATGTACTTGTAAAATGCTGAGGTCATTCCCAGCTCCGAGGCCTGGAGAACACAGGAGAGACCAAGAGGCAGTGTGAGAGGCAGACTATGATGGGGAGCTCAGGAGAGGAAGGGAGCTTTAGAGACAGGCCTGGTGAAAAAACACCAAGTGGGAAACGGTAAGAGATGATCACGACAGAGAAGCAAGGAGGAGATAAGTCAGGACGGAGGGACTTGGTCCCCTGTATCCTACCACGCTGGCTGATGCTCAGGGGATGGGGGAAATAGATCTGTTGGAGAAGAGAATGGGGTTCTCTCATGAAGGCATTCACACCTCCTCCTGGAGAGATGGAATGAGCAGGGACAGGGGCCTTAACCCTAACCTACATGTGGCCCAAAAGGGGCTGCTATCATGTGGGCCACAGGCTGGTCATACATGCCAGAAAAGTACTCTTTAAGAAAATACAGCCAATTCAGATCTTGAGGTTCATTTTGGGAGCCCTCCTTTCTCACAGTCTTGGAGAAGAACAAGGCTAGAAGACTTCTCCATGCCCCATTTGTACCCCCATGAGAGATGCAACATTATAAGGTGCCACTTTCCACTTGCTGAGTGGTAGGACCTAGGCTTTTCCACGTGGGCATTGTGGAAGGTCAGGCCAGGAGAGGACGAGGCAGCCAGGACCCTTGCCCAGGCCAGCATGCTTCGAGCACAGAACCTGGTCCCTAAGCCATCCTGTCTCAAGAGCCCATTCACACTTCTTCCTATGAGCTGCAATCAGGGGTGATATACGGTTTTAATTAAAAGAAGAAAAAAGTGGAGAAAAATAATACAATTTGATTATGAAGAAAAACTAAGAGCATAGAAGCTTATGAATGATTAATGAGTGGGGTCACTGGTGGACAGAATGTGCCCGGCCCACAGTGGAAGGTCTCAGGGCTCCAGGCCTTCCCTGTGTGCCCCTGAGCCAGTCACCCACAGAACGCTCAGGACAGGGGCTGGGGATATAGCTCAGTGGAATAAGCGCTTGCCTAGCAAGTGCAGGGTCCTGAGTTCGATCCCCAGTACCACAAAAAAAAAAAAAAAAAAAAAAAAAAAAAAGAACGCTCAGGACACCAGCCCTACGAGGTAGGGTGAGAGACAGACTAAGGACTCATGCAAAGCAACCCCAGCCCAGAGCCCAAGAACGCCCTCATGGCTACAACCTGGGCACCTTCACCCTGGGCCAACATGGCACTAAGAATTCTTGTCACTCACTCACTAACTCTCACAACAAGTTACTGAGGTAGGGTCTGTCAGTGTCCTCTCTTTACAGAGATAGGAAGTGCCCTCCAGGACCACGGGTCAGGGAGTGACCAAGATGGCAGACAAGTGTCATGACTGTGAAAGCATTTGCAAATAAGAAGAGGGCCCTGATGACCTTTCCCCACTACTGAGGCCCCTGGGAACTAGGTGACTTGTTGACAGTCATTCAAGTTTCTAATCCCTGGCTCTATCCAGAACGAGAGATGGAGGGGCCCCACCTTCCGGAGGACAAGATGGGAGATGGACGCATTCGCGTCAATGATGATAGTGGACACTTTGTCGTCTCGGATCTCCTTGAGCAACGGTGTGGGGTCCCGGCTGTCATCTAGCATCCTCACTGACAGCGTCTCCTTGGAGATGAGGAAACCACGTACCAGTTCCTCCAATCGCAGCAGGCCTGAGGGAGGATTGGGCCTAAACTTAGAGCCTTACCTTCTGACTGCCTAGCACAGGGCAGAACTCCTTTCTCCTCCCCAACATGGGGTGCCTGGGCAGAGGACTGGAGGACATGCCAGGGAGATGGGAACCTGGGCCAGCTGGGGCCCTCAAGATACTGGGCTCAAAAAAAATACGGGGTGAGGATCCAATGCCTGAGCCTTCTCCAAGCAAAATCCCAGCCTAGATTCCTCCCAGATTTTCATCCTCCTGACCCTCACTGGGATGTCTGCCATTGCACTCAACTCCTTGTCCCCACTGCCATCTCCCTTGCCTGTCTCCCCCGCTGGGTAAGCAGCAGACACAGCTTGCCACTCACTTAGGCCAGAACCCCCGAGGGGTGCCCTGGTTTACTCCCTCTCTCTCCCTCATTCATGCCCAGTTCATCTAGGTGCTACCTCCAAAACACACTGGAAGCCATCACACTATGCCACTGTTAGCACCCTGGCCCGAGCCGCCGTCATCACTTGCCTCTTCCAGTGGCCATGCTGGCCCAAGTCTGTTCCCTCCACAGATGCCAGAATGATGAACATTGATGTGCCAAGCCCTCTGATGGCTTTGCATCTCCTCCCTTCCTAGGCTTGGGCCACTTGGGCCTCCTCATTGATCCAAATACACAAAGGTTTCACTTCTGTCTTGCAGCCTTGGTTCTGGCTGCTCCCTCTACCTGGAACCCTCTTCCCTCAGGCCCTCTCCTCCTCCAGGTCATTACCCACCTGTCACCTCTTCAGTGAGGCCTGCACTCACCATTTCACTTACAACTGTCCCCAACTTGATTCCCAACCCTTATTACATGCTGCCACGCCTCCACAGAACTTACTAAGTATGACCATACTTATTGACAGTGCTTGTTGCTTATCTCCTACCCTCAGAATGGAGGTTTGAACAGTGATTCCCATCTGCCCTATTCTCTGCAATCTCCTCAGTGCCAATAGTCTGGCATCTAACAGGTGCTCAGTGAGCACCTTTGGAAAGAGGAATTCCTTCCAGAGATTTTTTGGGGGGCGGGGTACTGGCACTCAAACTCAGGACCTTATGCTTGCTAGGCAGGCACTTATGCAGCTGAGCTATATCCCAGCCCTTCCAGAGGTTTTGAGGCATGGTCTGCTTGCTCAAGCCTCATACCCACAACCCCCTCCCAGCATACCAGACAGCACACTTGAACATCTCCAAGATGTGCCACAGCCAGGAGGTGCCCCTTGAATGGACTGATTTCTTTCTCTCTGCAGAAGCCTCAGGATATCCATGACTGTACCCGCTCTTCCCTCTGCTACTTTCCTCCTCAACCTGTCCTGGGTCTCTACTCCGACTGCCACCACCTGAGCCCAAGCCCCCATCTCCCAGTCCCGCCACTCACTGGTCTTCCTGCCACACTTGTCTCCTCCAGTCTGTGCTCTTTCTATGACATGAATCTGGCCTTCTTCCCTGGCCCTACTTGGATCCAAAATCTCCCACATGACCTTCATTCCTGCTTCCTCCTCCTACACTCTGGCCGCAGAAGCATCCCTGAGCCCCTCAGAGGGGCCATACTTCCTCAGCCCCCACTTCCTCTCCCACCAGCCCTCAGTTTCCTCCACAACTTCAAGATCATGTTAAGTGTCACCTTCTCAGGATGTGGGCTCTGAACCTCCTAGGGAGCTTAGGGCCCCTCCCAAAAGCCCCACATACCACCTGGTGCCCGTATATCACTGTCTCAAGAGCTCAATGACCCATGGCCTCCCCTGGAGCTGGAGTCCCATGAAAGCAGAAACCAAGCCCAGCACTGGTCGCTATTAAACCCCCAGGGCCCATCAGGGGCCAGATGGGCAAGGGCCTAGTCACCTCCTGTGGATCAAATGGGTCTCTTTGGGGGCAGGAGGGGTATGTGGAACCAGAGATCTGTTTCTGAAAAGGGAAGATATGGTGAGAACCAGGAAAGCCTCATGCCCAGGTCATGAGGATTCTAGCCAGGGGACACTGAGTGACTATGTGGGTCTCTAGAGCTGTCAGGAAGGGGTGTTTGGGGGAATCAAAAACAAAACATCGAGTTATCCTCCCTCACACTCAGCCTTGGCACAGATGAGGCTGGCCGAGGGGTAGTTGAAGGACTTGAGGATTCGGGAGACTGCCAGGCTGACATCCTCATTACTGGGGTACAGGCTGACAGACGCGAAGCGAAGGTACTGAAGACGGGGTGTTTCCTCAGGACCCACCTTGATGTGGGGGATCTGGACAGAGAGGGAACTTGTGTTCGCATCCTGCTGCTCCCTGGCCTTGCCTCCCAGGGATGGCTCCCTCACTGCCCCCCACGCCCCCGCCTCACCTCCTTCTCCCCACAGATATGGCTCACAGTAGAGGCAGATGCTGGGCTGGAGGAGGGCCCCAGGACCGACACGACCCCCTTGGGGAGGATCTGACACACTGCAAGGGGCAGAGAAGAGACCACAGAATTAGAAACCCTCTGTCTCCGCCCTGCCCCACCCACCCCGGGGCCACCCTGGTCCAAGTAAGGACCAGACACTCAGAGCTGCCTGATCCTTCTCCACTGCCCCAGATCCAGAGGCCAGACCCTGAGCCTGCTCAGTGCAGTGTGTAAATGGAGGAAGAAGACAGAGAGACAGCGGGGACATAGCCACAGAGGGACAGGTCACACCAAGGGAAATAAAGGGAAGCACAAAGAGAGCAAGCAACACCAGGGGCCTACTGCTGACCTGTAAGTCCAGGGCCAGCTGCTCTGCCTTCCTCTTTCTCAATCTTTCAGCCCTGCCACCACCTACGAGGCACCCAGCACCCCTCCACTGGGAAGTCCC
>PVLD010014001.1:0-53867 GCA_004027595.1 Dinomys branickii | reverse complement strand
CTCTCTTTGTTTTTCTTTTCCCTTTCTCCTTCCTTTTCTTTTCCTCTCCTAACCTCCCCTCCTTCCCCTCTTCTTTAGTGTCTACTCTCTCATACCCATGCTCACATAGCACCCATCTGCCACCTGTGTCTCCCCATCATCCACCATCTTTGCTGAGCACTTCCGGCCCCAGAGTTCACCCTACCTTCATTTATCTCCGCTCATGTGCAAAGTGGTTCCCACTAGTGTTTGGAAGGGGCTGCTACCCGAGCTTCCTCAAGCCCAGGTGCTTCCCACATCCCTTTCTCTGGCCCTTGTCCTCAGGCCAGACCACTCACCTTCCTCTGGGTCTCAGGTCTCCTCTATGGACTGTCCACAGTGCTTTCCAAATGCCAGTGGGACTTTGTACATAAATATTAAGATTTTCATTTTTAAACTTCATTGGGTTACATTCAGTGGTGTTCATTTTCATAAAAGGTATTGTTTTGACTCAACCCAAAAGGAGTAAGTTATTAGATGCATCCACTTTTTAGTAAAATGCAGGAGCAGTTTGTCTTGTGTGTACGTACACATATCTAGACAACATGCCAAGCCTGCCGGGAGTTACTATTTTAATGCTGACATGGAATTCACTGCAGAATTACCACTGCTTTGACCAGCACTGGCATGAGCTGGCCTGACTCCGGGTTCTTCAGGAACAGTGCTTTGCTAGAGGAGAGTTATCGGGGTCATCTCACAGGAGAGAAAGGAAACTGCTGGGAGGTGAACTCTTTGGCCAGGCTAAGCCCAATCTAGGGTCATGTGTAGAATACCTCAAGTGGCCCTTTCTCTACATAAGAGTCTTGTTTGCTTTTGAATTTGAAGCTGGCCTGCTCAGCAGGATCTAAGAACTTCTTCTTTGACTTGCTTTCCACTTGGAAAGGATGGCCAAAACAAAATCCAAAACCAGGTTGGAAAATAAGGACTCAGAGCCTTGAATACAGACATTTCAGGGAGCCACAAAGTCCAGGTTCTCATTCTTTAAACAGGCTCAGGAGAAGACGCTGAATGCAGACCCTCCCCACCACGTACCAACTATTTCCCACCTACACAGAGTTTGGCCCAGACCCCAGCCCATGCTTTGTTTGGTGTTAGTGGCAGTTCTCAAACTCAACCAGACACTGAGCCAGCTGGAAAGTGTGCAGCAGTCAAGACCACAGACGGTGCCACAGACCCATAACCCAGACTTGATTGGGGTGGACCCCAGGGTCACCAGTTTTAAAACTCCCCAAGTGTCCCCAAAACACAGCCAAGATGAACCCAGGGCCAGAGCACGGCCATCACAATGTTCACCAACTCCGTGAACTTATTCAGGCTGATGGTGAGGGGAGTCAGATCCCTCCAGCAACCACACACTCAGCGGCAGCCGGGTACCACTGGGAAACATCCCCAACACCCCCAAGACATGCTGATGCCTGGACCACCCCAGACCTGCATGTCAGAGCCTCTGTGACTGGTCCTCAGCCACAGTTCCATATTCAACATGGACAGTGCCAGGAGAGGCCTGCACAAAATGAGCCAGTAAGGGAGATGCAGGAAGGAGTGTAAAGAATAAAGAACCCACCCACTTGCTCATCAGACTGGGCATTTCGAGCTCTCGGCTTCCCAGGATCATGGAGTGAAACACAGGAGCTGGGTGCATTTTAAGCTCTAAGAAGAATATTGAGTCACAAACATTGCTTGACCTTGTTGCAAGGTTGAGTTCAGCGCTCTGCAGAGCCTGAACAGCTGGAACCTTCATTTCCCGTCAGGCACCAGTCTGTGTTCCCTTGTTCCAAAGGAACCATGAGGGGTGGAGTGCGGGGTTGTGGGGGGCTCACCTGCCCCAGCTAAGTGTGCAGCAGCTGACTGGGAAGTGAGCATACCCTGCTGGGGATGATCTCTTGTGAAGGCTGGTGGGGACACACTGGCTGCTTTGCTGATGTGGCCTCCAGAGGGCAGTGTAGGCCAAGGTTCTCCAGGGCATCGAAGGCCTTTCCATCGGTTTGAAAAAGACTCATCCCCTTAAGACACTGTTCCTGAAACAGGTTAGCATCACAATGGCCCAGTATTTACTGTCAGACTGAGTAGTGACGATATGCAACCCAATGTAAGGAAGCCAGAAAAATGCTTACAGAAAATAATGAAAGAAACATCTCATCCAAGATTTTAAAGTGTGACTATCTTTGGGGAAAATTCAGCAAGAATTTCATGGTGAATTTTGCTTCAAGGTGGAGGAGCATTGGAAATGCTCTGATGTCCTGCTCTCTGTTCCTCCTCATCCTCCAGGCCAGGGAAGGCCCCTGTGAATTTGGAGGGCAACTGAAGGTTATAGGAACCGATAGGAGTAGAAGCAGGCTGCAAGTGGGTGACCTGTCTAACCTCCAGGGGAGCTGGGGATGAGTCGGGTCTTAGGGGTCTGTTTCTCCCTCTGATGCAAAATAAATGGCTTGTGAACTTAATTTTCGCAGTGAAAAAACGTGCATTTTAACTTAGTTAGAGCTGTTGAAACTGGGACACAAATGTCCACAGAATCTCAATTTAAACATCAGCTCTCCTTGCTGAGGACAGTCACTCCAACCTTGGTTTGTCCATGGCATATCTGTAACTTTCCTTGATAGGCCTGCTGGGCTGAGACCAAGGTCCCTTCACCCCGAGGTGGGGAGCAGGGTCAGATCCTGGGGGTGATGGTGTGCTCAAACTCCAAGGTGAAGGAATGGGCACAGAGCGCTCTCGGGGATGTCTGTATAAAAGCTCCTGACATCTCAGATAATGCTGGGTACATTAAATACAAAGGCTGATCAAAAATATGTTCACTATTTAAGGATACACCCTACAGTCAAAGACACATTACCACAAATCTCCCTCAAAATCCTTCCTCTCACTTTGAACACACCCATCCCATCGTTCTTACCACTCTCCGAAGCGGTTCCGGAGTCCTCTTTGACAAATGTCTTTTTGAGGTGCAATCAAAACCATGGTAAATGCCACAGCCAAGTGCCAGCCAATGGAAAGTCAGAATTGTAAAAAACGAGATGCTGTGTTCTTATCACCTTATTTATTGGACACAGCATATGTGAGTTCTGTCTCCTCCCCAAAGTCGAAATGACCATGAAAGGGAAATATTTTGAATGGATTCAGGACAACAAAGGAGCTGTGACAGCACAGCTAAAGACACTCAGGAGAGAGGACTCCAGAGCTGCTGCAGAACATGGCAAGAACAAGGGGGTAAATGTGTACGATAGTACAGTGTTTTGAGGGAGGTGGATGGCACTATGTCTTTTAATGTGATAAATTAAAAACTATTTGAACATTCACAGTATTTTTGGATCACACCAAGTAAGACGGAAAGGGAAGAAGGCATGTATGGAAATGGGCCCCAGCCTACCTCCTCTTCGAGGCAGCAACTTTCATCTCAGAGGTCAGGCCTCCTCTCACAGCTGTGCACTCCCCCTGCGGTAATCCCAGACCCCTATCCCTCCGTGTCTCATCTCACTTTGTGACCTGCAGCTTGGAAGGCTGTTCTTCTAGTGTGGGAGGGTGAAGCTGCCCCCAGCCAGATACAACCATCTCCGCTTCTGCCTATCCGAGCGCAGGGTGCAGCAGCAGAATGGCAGGCTCTGGCATCTGCTGCCCATGACCTGCTCTGGAAGCTGAGTCTGCAGCAGACTGGAAACCAGCATGTTCCTGGGGGCAGTGGGGCCCAGAGTGGCCATCTCCACCTGGAGCACCTGTCCTCTCTCAGGATAAGCGACCCATGCCCAGAAATCCAAATGCACTCTTTGTCACTGATGCAATCAAAATAAACATGGGGAGAGGGCTTATAAGAGAAAGAAGATCAACCTTCGTAGCAACCAACATCACGCCCACACGTAAACTGCCTGCAACTCGGGCTGCAGAGGAGCACCAGGCACGAGGCTGCACACCGCCTTCATTTGCAAACAGACAGCTGCATATAGCCTTGTCCACTCTCTTTTCAAAGACACACCAACCCTTTTGCTGGAGAAGTACAGTTACCTTGAAAACTTAAAAGCCTTCATATCAACTGCTCAGAAGTTCCATCTTCAAATGCAAATGACAGGCAATTTGTCTCAGGAAGAAAGATGATTTTTAAAAATATTTACAATTCCCCTCCATTTAAACTAATAGCTATATTTAGCTAAGGCCAATTGAAGGGTGTTTTTCAAATCAAGTTACTTAGCAGATTGCTTGACTGCTGCCTGTGTTGTTTCTAAATGTACACTTGGCTGAAAGACTAGGGATACAGTTGTACTTAGAAGGTAGTTTTTATTAAATGTGTGGTTTTCCCAAGGAATTTGTAACTTTCTTTACACATAAGCATATACAAGTACATATGGAGATGTCTGCTGGCCTTAGGAGTGACCCAGATGTGGAGGTCACAGTCTCTCTGCACCCCCATGACCTTCCACCTGTCTGCTTCCTGCTGACACCACACAGGATGAGATCCTCCAGTTTCAGGGCTTGAGAAGAGTTCACAATGTATCTTACACTTCTGACACCTTTGACACCTTAACCCCAAACGGGCCTCACCTCTGGTGTTTTCTCACCTAGTCCTTCCTATCCTGGTTTTAGTTGCTCCCAAATTCAAAAACAACCTCAAGTATGGTAAAAAGTCATCCAGGTAGCAGCAGCAGCAGCAACAGCAGCAGTAACAACAAAAACAACAACATATTCTCAACCTCCCTCTGAAATGAATAAAGTGTGTGGGAAGTTTGAGGAGGAATCTGGAGAAGGCACCTAGAGCCCCCATGCTCAGCCAGAAACAGGGAGCTGAGTAAATTTTGTAGCTTTGCAGCTTGAGGCAATTGATTTCGAAATGAGTGTGTCACGTCCCCCCTGTGCCTGTTGATAGATAAACCCAGAAAGCTGGCCCATCTTTTCTTCCTCACAGCCTCTGTCCCCAGGCTGCTCTTGCTGCTGTGGAGCTTCTGAGCTCCAGGGTGTGCAGTTCTGGATTCAAAACTCTGGAGCTCATGGTGGGCTATGCAGTGCCTCCAGGCCCCAGGTTCCTGTGTGCATAAATTTAGAGTGTCAAAGCCTCCTAGGGATGAGCATGGGACGGGATGGAGTGTGGGATGAGGGGGATGCTCAGTGAGATGGTCCCAAGTCCTTCTGTGTCCCCTGCATCGAGGTTTGTCTCCTTATATCAAGCCCTCATTTCTTGCTCTAAACCTCCGCCTCCTTTCCTGTTCCACAACTCTTTCAGGCCTTCTTCCATCTGCTTGAAGTCTAGGGGCTTCTCCAGCTCTTCTGGGCTGCTCACCTCCAACCAATTCAGCCCAAGTTGCACTGACTCAACATCTTACGTGCAGGACCAGGAGACCACCCTCACCCTGGCCTTATTGTGTCTGATCTCCTTGTCCCAAATGCTCACTTCCCCTGTCCCCCACTAGCCGTGAAATGAGCCTTCACCCAGGCCTTGCTGGCCAGCGTGCTCCCTGCTTTGTTATGACTCTGCCAGGGCAATGCTGGCCTCCGCCCCAGCCAGCTTTGTCCTTCTTCCCTGGGGACAGCCCTCTGCCTTCTCACAACCATGCTTTGCCTGTGCTGACCACAGCCTGAAGCAGGGCTTCCCCTTCCCTGCCAGCAGTTGAACCAAATCCCCTCTTCCTGAGAAGTGTTCCCAGCCCTGCCAGGACACAGGACATCACCTGGCCCTGCAAGTCTGTGGAGCCTGCGGTCCATACCTTGGAGGGAAGTCACAGCTGGAACTCGCTGCTTCTCAATGACTCACATCCTATCTTCACTCCCAGGATGAGACAAAGACTTACATAAAACACATTTACAACCTGTAGATTGCCTTGTACGAGGGAAGAACCTGTGAAATATTTCTCAATGAATTTAGTTATTTCTGTTCAGATAACTGAACCCAAGAATCAGCAATTCTCTGAGGACATTTTGGTAGTGACCTTTTGCACCGAAGGAAGAGTTTACCAATAACTTGATGTAAGCAGAGGGGAAAAAAGGTCTCAATTTCATCGACAGATTTTGAAACAGCTTTCTAGAGTTGATGGGCTTCTAAGCTCCCCTAGACTCAAACAGATAGATGGATCTTCACTCCTCTGTGACAGTAACTTCCTGTTCCCAAAAGCCACTTCTACTCCCAGTTGTGCACAGAAACCGAATCAAGTCCGCACCTCAGACCGGCTCACAGGCCAGTGGAGAGCTCCTGCTCCCCGGTGGACCGGGTGTACATGGAGCTGCTGTGCTCTAGGGCCTCTCCCTGGAAGAATGGGCAGCGTTTGCACAAGTGCTTGGCCACATGCTTTCGGAAGAACACCAAGAGGTACCCACGGAACTTCTCCCCGACGAAGGCGTAGATGATAGGGTTCACGCAGCAGTGTGTCATTGCCAGAGTCTCTGTCACCTGCACAGCCCGGTCCAGCTGGCTAGAGCTGCTGCAGTTGTTCAGGGCCACAGGCTCAGAGAAGGCGTTCAGGAGGATCACGATGTTGTGAGGCGCCCAGAAGAGGAAGTATCCGATCATGATGGCAAAGATGAGCCTCACTGCCTTGTGTCTCCTCTTCTCATTCCGGAACTTCAGCAGGGTCCGCAAGATGCCCGAGTAGCAGATGACCATGATGAGCAGTGGCAGCACCAGCCCCAAGAAGACCATCTTTAGTGCCTGGAACTTCTTCCAGAAATAATATTGGTGGTGGGGGAAATGAGAGCTGCAACTGTAACGCAAACCTTCTTTTTGAGATTTGATGAAGATGATTCTAGGGAGAGAAGCAAGCAGTGCCACCACCCAGGTGACCCCACTGGTCAACACCCCAAAGCTGACTGTCCTGGCTTTCCGAGCAAACACAGCATGGACAATGGCCAGGTACCTATCTATCGTCAAGAGGATGATGAAGAAGACTCCTCCAAAATAGCCAATCTGATAGAGCCCTGTGAGCAATTTGCACGCCACGTCTCCAAAGATCCAGCTGTAGGTAGCAGCATAGTGAGCCCAGAACGGGAGCGTGAGGAGAAAGAGCAGGTCGGAGATGGCCAGGTTGAGCAGGTAGATGTCGGTCATGCTCTTCAGCTGTTTGCAGGTGATGAGGATGAGGATGACCAAGGTGTTGCCCACGGAACCGAAGATGAACACCAGTGCGTACAGTGGGGGCAGGAGCTGGGCTGCTGCTTCCTGCACACTGTGTTTTTGGCAGGGCTCTCCTGAGTCATAATCAAATTCAGTGACGGGACTGGAGGTTGGCGCATCCATCTTGTTCCACTCTGTGGATAAAGAAAAAGTGATGTTTTATAATACTGCGCACACAAAGTGTTTTACACCTTTGTAGGTCTTTAATTTGATATGCAGATTTCTATGCTCAGTGGGGGTCCCTCTTTGGTAACAATAGTGAACACTGATAGTGAAAGAAAGGTTTTCTACCAGCTTCCCAGATCCCCAGCTGGAGCTAAAATTGAGGAAGGCACCTCCAATCAGTGCTTGTTTTTCGTAGCTGTGAGGGGTGGATGAAGCTACAATATCAAGTTTGAGAAACTGAGGCAGGCCCAGTGCCGATCACAGCCTTTCAGTCCCCATCACAGCCGGTGTTGCTGAAGTTAGCCCACAAAGAGCAAGCTCCACAAATGATCAGAAGGAACAAAAACAAGTCCACGGCTCTGGATGCCAACCACCGTTCCCAGCTTCCTGCCCATTAATCCATTTCACCCTCAAGGTGACTTCAATACCATTTGCGTTTTCCAGACATAGACGTCGGAGCACAGGGAAAATGAGAGAATGAGTACCTTGCTGCAAGGAAGTAACTGATTTGGAAATCAAGCAGCCCACCGCCTTCCATGCTACCTGGGCTGTGGTACCCCATAGGAGAACCAAAAGGCAGGCAGGCATCAGCCCAGTGTCTTGCTGCTCTCAGAAGGAAATAGGTTCAGGTCTAGTCTCCTGGAAAGGTCATAGCAGCCAATACCCATCGTCAAACCCAGACTGCTGCCCCACTCTGTCTCTGAGGTTTGTGCTTGAGTTGCCGTGGTTAAGAGTAAAGCCCTCTTCCACTGCCACTGGCGAATGTCCTATGTCCTGGATGACGCAGTCTTCACATCCAGCTGACTTGCCCCTTCCATTTAAGCCCTGCTGATCTGGCTGAGAGTTTTCTCTCCTAAATCCTTCTAAATCTCCAGCCCCCTGGAGTTCAGATTAGGCAGCTGGGAGAAGCACCCGGAAAAATCTGACCTTTAAATTTTGAGACAGAAAAAAAGAGAATCCTGTACGAAAAATGCTGTAGAGCTGATAAACTAGAGGCAGATATTATTTGATGGTTATACTCTGATATTAATTTGGACAGTTTTTAGGCTTCCCTCCTCCCTTGGAAAACAAGACCCGGACACAGATTCAGGCAGAGACATAAGCAGAGGCACCCTGGGTGAGGTTTCAGTTCTCCTTAGCTGGAGATGATTCTTACTGAGATTTCAGCCAAGGCTTCTCTCCCTGAAAATGTTCCTCTTGAGAGATGAGGGGTATTCACCTTAAAAAGCCATACTGTCCCCTGTGAAGTCCAATGGGTTTGGTACTTTTGATGGTATCAGACCCTGAAACTCCTTCTAAACCCTGCTGCTTTCCCTTATCTTAAAGATTGTATTTCAAGATAGCTCTATAAGCACCTGGTTTGGCCAGAGGTCTTCTCTGGGTTTCCTATAAAAGCGTTTACTCATCACAGAAGCTGCACCGACTAGCAGGCCCAGAGGCTAAGAGGTGACTTACCAGGCAGAGTTTCTCGCTGGCTTGGAGGAGCAGATGTCTCAGCTCCTCTGCCCAGCTCAGCTACGTGATTCAAACATATACACAGCCTAAAGTAGGAAACACACAGTTTCTTTTGAAGGGGGTGGAGTTTAATATATAAGTACACTGCAGGGGAAAAAAAGCAGAGAACAATTCTCCTTCTCCTTCTTCTTCTTCTTTTTTTTTTTTTTTTTGAAGTTGCATTTAAAGTAAGCCAGAAGACAAAGTGCTAGCCTGAAAGTTTTGTTTTGGGGCTTTTCTTCTTAGATGATTTCACTTTTGTTTTCTGCTTGTCCAGCTACACAGTGCGTGTGTTGGAAACAAAAAAGAATAAGAGGAAACTAGAGGTAGCAGAGCACTTGTACCCATCTAGTCAAAAGCCCACCTTTGAGTAAAAGACTTTGCTAAGAGGCAAATGGTCCGTATAAGACCGTAGGGCTTATTGGTGGTGAGGCGAAGAGGGTGAGTCTGTTCTAGTAGTTGTCCTTAACTAAAGCCAGCCTTCAATTCAGAGGGGAGCCCTATGCTTAGCATCAAACTTGTGCCCTCTTTTACCCAAACCCCATGACACCCACACACGTGCCCACCCCCAACACTATGTTTCTTTGTGAACTGAAACAACTGGCTGTATATAAGGTTTGACTGCTGGTTCATTGTGAGCTAGACACACTTCCCATTTTTCTGTGCGTCAGACCCGGTGAGGCCCGGCGCTGTGTATTTCTGTTCTTGTCATTGTTTTGTGTTTCGGTCCAAGCCAGCCTGCTTTTATGGGCACTCACCTTCTCCAGACACAGGGGAGTGAGGGACAGCATCCCTCACTCTGAGGGTATGATTTACCTGGAACTATGGGAGATTTTCCACAGGAAGTAGGCCACAGCTGACAGAGGGTTACCGTCAGGGGCAGGGGTGTGGGATGGTTTCATACACAGTCAGGTCAAGCTCTTGTGGTGGTTGGTGATTTGCCCAAAAACCTCAACTATTGACAGGAGAGCACAAGAGCCCCTGGGCTTCCACTGCCTCAGTTAAAAAATGAGAAGCTTTAGCTCATGACTGACAGGAAGGCAAAGGAGAGGCCAAGTGGCAAAATTATACGTCCCCCACCCATGGAGGGGGCCCAGTACCTGGACAACGCAGTGGCCTCTGTGGCGAGACCATCAAGCTCAAAGCCTCCTCTACCTCAGCTTCCCATCTGTGGGTTTGTTGAGAGGATCAGTGCGTAATAGTCTGTTACCACCCGTGACTCCATCTTGCTTTATCCCTGTTTCCATCCTCGTGGTCAGGATGTGGCCTTTCCTCTGCACCCCAGAGCACTTGGACCTCAGAATAGGCTATCACTAGTCGTCAACTCTGGGCAACAGCTGGCGGTTGAATTCACACTCGGGGAAAGTACTGATTTCTGTGTGGTGCTTACATGAGTAACCCTTACTTCCCCAAGGCCTCGGGGAAAAAGGAACGTGAGCACCGAAGCTCTGCCCCTTCTGAGTCCCTGGCATCCTCAGTGAGGCCACTTGGTCTCTTCAGTGTTGGCTTCTAGGTGGCAACCAGCCAGGCCCAAGCTCAGTGACAACCAGAGGCACCCATGGTGCTGCAAACAGTATATACACAGTAGATGCACAGCTCTCACTCAGGGATCCACTCAAGAGAGAGTTTACTTCAGGAGCAAAATTTAAAATGTTTTATTTTCTTTTTTCTTAACAAAATCGGTTCCCGAGGGCCCTTGTTTCAAGTGGATTCATTTCTGCAAACTGAAAAGGTGAAGCTGCTGGCTATGCTTGGAGACCAGAGAAGAGTGGCTGCTCCGAAAGAGCTGGAAATGCAGGGACTGAGCAGCGGAGGTGAACACATTGGTGTGAGAACAGAAGTCCATGATTAGGTGGTGAATCGGTAGGAAAACACCCCAGCTCTTCCCACAGGAGCAGTGCCCAAGGCCATGAGAAAAGTGTAGTCAAGCCCCTGGCTTTATTATTCACTACTTGACTCGTAACAAGGTGCTGAGTCTCTCTTAGCCTTATTTGGAAAATGGGGTTGAAGAAAACTCAAAAGCAAACCCACCTTGGGGGTCTGTGGTCAGACCAATCATCTAACAGGCACGGAGCCTTCTGGTCCGGCCCTGGGCCAGACCTTTAACCGAGAGTGAGCACGGGTGCTTTAGGAAGCCTTCACAACCTGGCCACATATAAACCTTTGTAAAATTGACAAAAAAGGCAGGAACACAAGTTTAGTTCTTCCGAAGATTGTAGCATGTTCACAGATCACATCCGTGTGGGAACTCAAGGATGCTGCTGAGCACATGCTAGAATCCTGTTTGTGACCAAGGTTGGATCTTACCATCACTGCAGATCTGGGCTTTTGTATGTGACCCATGTGTGACTGACTATCCCCAGGGTGGCCAAGGGTGTGTGTAACCCATGTTCATCCCCAGAGGGCAGTGTGGCTCAGTGCAGGCTGCTCTGAGTCACTCAGTGCGTGAAGGTGAGATTTGTTGACACTTGCCCTCTCTGAGCTTCCGAGGGAAGTGCCCAGGCTGCCAAGGGCTGGGGCAGCTTCCGTCTGAGGTGCTGCCTGACTGGATGTTATTTGGGAAGTGTGTCCTAGGTAGGATGCTCTGGGCAGGGTGCCACCTTCAGACTCCCATGGGAGATGATCTTCTGATCAGTCTGTCACTCCAGACTTGATGAGTGTGTGCCTCATGCCACCCTCCTTTGGGGCACTGGCTGGTCTTCACTTGCCCCTGTGTCCAAGTGTTCTGAGGCCCATTTTGCTGTCCTTCTCCACGAACACCATTGGAGTGAGTGCTCAGAGTGTCCTCAGGCTCTGGGGACAGCTAACAACCACATGAATACCATGAACCCCAGCACCTTTGGAAAGTACCTGGGATGGGAGTAGGCCTGGGTCATTTCCTCTCCACACTGAGGAGGGCTGTAAATATTGCCATAGATCTTTTGTTCTAAAAATGAGTGTCTAATTGTAAAACCAACATGTGCCCCTGATATGAAATGGGGAAGACGGGGAGAGGCGGATTTTCATAATCTCAAATCACTGCCTTTCAATACACAAAATGCTTCAACCCTGACCTTTCCTGGGCACACTTTTGGAATAATTATTCTCTATAGGCTCCTGCTTTTTAGTCTTTCCTTGCTTCAGATTACAATGTAGGCATTCCTTTGTGCTATTAAAATTCTTTATAAATGTAGTCCTTTCATCACACCTTTCACTGAGGCCTCAGGGTAAGTGGGGCAGCTTGGTGAGTTTCAATCTGCGCGCACCCATGGAAGCTTGGCCCACAGCGAAGCTCGGCCCACAGTGCGGAGGTGAGAAAGATCTTCCTGCCCTTGGAAGGCACCCTCTGTCCGCCTGGAGGTCAAGGCCTCTCTAATTTCATACATATTAAGTGCACCTGGTTTCAAACTTTCTATAAATGGAGTCACAGCTGCTGAACTGGCTTCTTTCATTCAACATCACTCTCTTAACTGTGTTAGCAGAGATCTGTCACGAGACAGCCAGGCTCCTTCTGCTGTGCACGAATACAAATGGTGCTGTACTGATTGTCTCTGTAGGTACTCTGATGTCTTGTCAGTGTCTCCAAAGCCACCCTTGCCAGGAAGGCTGGGGGATCCCCATGACCCTCCCAGAAATAGGATGAACACCCCAACCACACCCAGTGTCACAGTTTGTAGCCTGGGTCCCTCTGCAATGATGCTTGGGTCGCCTTGGTCCCAGCTGGAACCTTCACCTTCTGCCTGGGACATCTGCCAGTGCAGGTGCAGTTGTGTGGTCACCATGCTGTTTCTCTGCTCCTGCCTTTGGCCTCTAGACCCCTCCTCATCTCATCATCTCCCCAGCCCCTGGGCCACCTCCTTCCTGCACAGAGCATCAGGCAGGTAGGCACTTGCAGTCTGTCTGCTCCCTTAACTTGGTGGATCTGTCTGTCTGCACTGTGGAGACCCGAGCCAGGTCTATGCCTTCAGGAGCTTTCTTTCAGATCGGTGTCTAGATCTGGGCTAATGCAAGCTGAGGAACAGTGACACAAGTCCAGTGCCCTGACTCAGGTATAGGACTCACTCTCCTCTTAAGCGGGTCAGTCCCCCTCTTCACACACGCAGCTCTGTGTTCAGCTCCATGCACACAGAAAGTTATGTATGACTATGGCCTAAGGCTCAGGGCGGGGAAGTAAGTGCCCTGAGCTTCCAGGGAAAGCCACTGGGAGGGGGGGGGTGCGGAAACCTCTCCAGGGCCCATGAAGAGGTAACAAAAGCAGCCTTGGACTGCCCCTGCTCTGTGCACTCCTCCTGCCCAGTCTGCACCCACCTGTTAGGGGAGGGAAGGGATGAAGGGACGGGTGGAGTGGAGCAGGGTCCCTCTGCTCGAAGCCAGGGTGAGCAATGAGGACTGGCCAAAGGGTCTCCAGGAGACAGCAGGCCAGGTGAGCACAGTGCCCAGGCCTGGAGAGAGGCATGGGTAGAGACAAGCGTGGATTGATGAGGCAGCTGGTGAGTCCCCAAAGATGCGCATGCCCTGGGGTGGTACCTGGGAAAGGTAGACGTCTAGCCAGACAGAGATCTTGCAGTCTAAGAATTGTCCAAAAGGCCTGCCCACTCTGGGCTCTCCAGGGCATCTCGCCACCTGAAGCCAGTGACAGCATAGCACTGGGTACAAGGGCAGCGTCCTTTTCCTAATGCTCTCCCTCTTCTTCTCCCCAGCCCATGACAAGGGATGAGTGAGGGAAGGACAGGATGTACCCTCCTTTTGGCACTACCAGAAGCTGGTTGGGCTTCAGACCCAACTGAAACTGACTGGCAAGGTCACAGTTTAACAGGGATCTACCAGACAGGACCTTGTTTAGTGCCTGACCTCTTTGGCTCGGGTGACACCAGATGTTGTATTAGCTGATGTCTGCACACACACACACACACACACACACACACACACACACACTTCCAACTGTGCAAACACAGGGCCCAAGTATCTGTGTCTGAAGAAATATCTCCAGCCTCCTTCACCCCCCAAACCCAGGCACAACCTTGTCCCTGCAGTTCCCGAGCAGTCCCTTGGCAGCCAGGTTCCTTCCTCTTGCGATGTCTAGGGTGACCCTGGGTGGCCTCTCCTGCCTGCCCAGTGCACCTGCAGCCATTGCAATTTGTCAGCTGTCAGGGAAGCTTAATCCATGAGCAAAAGCAAAGGAGGAAGGATGGGTGTTGAGGGCATTCCCTTGGCCACCTCAGGCTGCTCTACAAATGGCCAGCCCTCCTCAGAGGCTTTGGGCATTGCAGCCAGGGTGCTGGCACTAGCAGACCACCTCAAGCCCCCCCCTACCACCAAACAGCCAGAAATCCATCCTTTGGGTGCTGGCATTCCCCCACCTCCCATTTCCTTACCTCAAACTTCCCCACCCAAGATTCTCCCCAGAAGCAGGGAGACCCCCAGGGTTCACTTCTAGGAGTGGAGCCAGCAGCAACCTTCACAAGGCAGTTTCTCCAGGGGCCACAAAATCCTGCTGTGGCTATAATTGTCTTCTGATGCAGGGCGGTCACGGATGCAGCCACTGTTCCTCTCTCCCTGAGTGCGGCACAGCCGCTGGAAGTCTGTCCCCTGCCCTCCATCAGCAGGTGGAGATGGGAATGTAATGGGCAGGCACAGGAGTTATCAGCTACCTTTACTTCCTGACCCAGCCTGGCATGGGACAGAGCCCTGGGTGCTGTAATATGGATTCCACGATGGAGACCAAACGGCACAGGCCAATTTTACTTAAGGAGCCACCACACACCATGTGTGTCAATCAGTCTTTGTGCTCTTACACAATCCTCCAAACTTGGGGACTCATGGCTGTGAGCGGGAACTTCTTATTCCTGGGACCTGGGCTGGGCCCCTGCTTGCCTTCCCCTACCCCCTGTGTTCTGTGCTTCCCTGGGTTCGGGGCTGAGGGTGCGAGCGGGATCAGCCCTTTGGTGGCTGAGAAGAGGCTTGGCATGGCCACACTCAGCCTCTTCTAGGATGAGGCTGATGTCACCTGTGCTCCCTGTGGCCCAGCCGACCATGCACAGGCTTAGGGTTGGGGTCCGGTCAGGGTGGCCTGGCGAGCTGGCTGCAGCTCACGCTGCGAAGTCAGTTGTGTGTCATTGCCCAGAGGAAGATGCAAAATGTTGTGAACAGAACATGGCTGACCACACCACAGTAGAGGAGTTGATTGTCTTTTAATCTTTAAAAGGATATAGTTACAGCATTCATTTATTTTCCAAAGCATTATTTTAAAAAACAATATCTACATTTCACCCTTAAAACACAATTGTGTGTATTTGCTAGGTGACTTTTTTCCCTGTCCCCATTTCTTCCTGAAACCTTCTCCGATCAAAGGCAAAAAAGTCAAACCACAGAAACTTCCTGCTCCCACGGGGCCCCACTCCAGACACCCACAGCTTCTGGTCTCCGTCAAACCAGAAATGTACCAGGTATTTGGTGAGAACATCCCTAACCAGTGAGCTCCTCCAACTCTTTCCTTTACAGATTTCAAAGCACTGATTAGGCGCTGACTGGTTCAGGAGCTCCCACTACCCATGAGGGGGCAAGGAAAATTAGAGCACAGAAGCACCTGGATATGATTAAATCATGGCTCCTAATGACAGAGAAAAGACATTTGGGAACAAGTCCAAGAGGATAAAACCTTCATGGAGATGGGGTGTGTGTGCTGTGATCCCAGTGATATTCCTGCTTAGATGCTGCACAGATGCCTGGCCGCTATGCCCACAGAGCCCTGAGTGCCCATCCACCCAGAGCCGTTTCTGTCCCACTCGGCACCCAGAGCATATGGTGCACCCCACACAGTCCTGATCAGAGGCACAACTCTCTCTGTGGCTACTATAGCACCTTCAGGCTTGGCATGATGATAACCCTAAAACAATGCTTCATCCTACTGGCTGTTCACTGTTTGCAGCCTTAATTTTACTTTTTCTGTTTCTTTTCTTTTTTTTTTTTCATGCCTGAGCTCTATCCTATATCCTTAAATTAGGCACTGGAAGGCAGTCCAGGAAAGCTTTTCCCCAGCATGTCTCGAATCTTGCTGGTCTAGGTTCAACTAACCTGGCAATGGAAGTGAAACACTTTGCAGGTGACATGTGTGACTTCCAAAGCAGTGTCCTCTGTCACTTGTGCCCTCAGGCTTCTGAGGACATGCCCCAGGCCTCCAGGGATGGAGTGTCCCTTCTGGTGACTATGCAGGGGCTGAGGGAGGTGTGGCTTCCTTCACAGGTAAGCTACCTGGTTGTCATGGATGAACCATAATAAAGCGAAAATGTGCCATGTACTCATACATAAGAGACCATCAGATCCAATCAAAGCTCCCCCCAAATGATTAAGCTTGCAGTGTTTCCATAATTGGCAGAGTCTTCCAAGTCATGTAGAGGTGGGAGATGGGGCTGAGGGCCGGAACCATTCCTTTACTCACCACCATCTCCACTCAGGCCCAGCCCTGCTTGTCTCCTCCCCACATACAGCCTGGACTCCAGGTCCCCTCATCCCAGTCCATATCAGGCCTGTCCCACTCCACACCCCCACCCCCTTTGGTTAATCAGAGATGGACAGAATCAGAGAACAAAGGAGATGAAGTTTGGAAAAAGCATTAGCCCAAGTTGAGGAAGCGTGGTGTTCCAGAAACCAGGATGAGCTGGCTAGAGAGCCCAGGTCTCTATGATGGTTGTTCTGGAATATTCCCTTTCCACGAGTGTTGACACAAGTCTATCTGGGCACAGTCCTGAGGCTCCTGGGCACCTCAATCTCATTTCCCTGGTCATGAACAAACCCTTGAGGGTTGTTCCTACAAAGAGATGGCCATCTCCCCTAGAACATGACAGGCCACCTGTGGCTTGAGTTAGAAGCCAGCTGAGACCTCCTGCTCACCAGTGGATGGGGTGTAGGTGGAGCTCACACGGTCTACCGTCTCCCGGTAGAAAACTGGGCACTGTCTGCAGAAGCGCTTGGCCACTTGCTTTCGGAAGAACACCAAGAGGTACCTGCGGAACTTCTCCCCCACGAATGCATAGATGACAGGGTTCACGCAGCAGTGTGCCATTGCCAGAGACTCTGTCACCTGCATAGCCTGGTCTAGCTGGCCTGCGTTCTTGCAGCTACTCAGCCCAAAGAACTTCTGAAAGGTGTCCAGGAGGACCACAATGTTGTAGGGCGTCCAAAAGAGGAAGTAGCCCATCATGATGGCAAAGATAAGCCTCACCGCCTTGTGCCTCCTCTTCTCATTCCGGCACCGTAGCAGGGTCCGCAGGATGCCCGAGTAGCAGATGACCATGATGAGCAGCGGTAGCACCAGCCCCAAGAAGAACACCTTTAGTGTCTGGAATTTCTTCCATGTGGTTGGAAAATGAGGGCCGCAGCTGTAAATGCCACTGGACTCTTTCTCTTCTGTGAAGTGGATTCTAGGGAGAGAAGCAAGCAGTGCCACCACCCAGGTCACCCCGCTGGTCAACACCCCGAAACTAACTGTCCTGGCTTTCAGAGCAAACACAGCATGGACAATGGCCAGGTACCTATCTATCGTCAAGAGGATGGTGAAGAAGACCTCTCCAAAATACCCGATCTGATAGAGCCCTGCAAGCAATTTGCACACCAGGTCTCCGAAGATCCAGTTGTGGGCAGCAGCATAGTGAGCCCAGAACGGCAGTGTGAGGAGGAAGAGCAGGTCGGAGATGGCCAGGTTGAGCAGGTAGATGTCGGTCATGCTCTTCAGCCGTTTGCAGGTGATCAGGACGAGGATGACCAGAATATTGCCCACGGAACCGAGGATGAACACCAGTGCATACAGTGGGGGCAGGAGCTGGGCTGCCATGTGGTGCACATCGGCTTTTCTGCAGGGTAGGTCCATGTCATAGTCATAGATGGTAGTGGCCTCTTCCATTCTTAGAAATGAGAAGGAAGGCGTGTTGCTGATAACTTGGGACAATGGGTACTTGTCTTCCATTTCCATCTGTTCTGGAAATAGAGAATGGAGTGATGGGCCCATAGCCTAAATGCCTCACCCAAACCCGACCCAAGTCAGCTGCTCCACGCATTCAGTCTCGGCTCTCTATAGCATCTCCCAAAAGCATCCCTTCCTGTCATTCCTCAGGGCAGGCACCAGTCATCCACCCAACAGCCATTTAGCGGCCTGCTGTCTTCTTTAGGGACCACGATTCTCATCACCAGGCTAACAAATCTGGGTATTTGTGTTCTTGGCCTCTTTTGTGGGTGGTGGACAGCTTGTCAGCGTCCCTGCACAACAAGCCTGGGTACTTTGTGTCTGCTAGGGGACTTCCAGGAAGGCTCTTCCCCCAAAAGACCCTGCCTGGCCCTTCTGCTCTTGCAGTTTGCTTCCCATGGGCTTGGTGCTTGGGAGCATGGACTACAGATCCAGAGAACTGGAGAGAAGGGCACACAGTCTCAGCAGTGCAGACTCCAGAGCTCCCCCTCGGACTGCTCCTTGTCTGACTTATTAGTTGAGAAAGCAGAGGTGGTGTGAATTGCATTTCCTGCTCCTTGAAGCCCCAGGCATTCTGAGGGCCCCCTTAGCTTTCCCCCTCCATTGTCTGGCCCAGATTGTGTTCACCAAGGCTGCAGGGACATCATGGCATTCAAACACCTTTCTTCGCCTCTATGCAACCGTCCTTGAGCAGTCACTGTTTTGCTAACTTCTCCCGCTTAGAACCCCTTGGTTTCTAGGAGGAAGTACCCATCTGACCACTTCTTATTAACGCTCTTCTTTGGCATCTCCTCTGCCCGCAGCATAACAGAGCCCAGGCACCTCCCCTGGCTGTCACCTCTGTTATCTTTGACTCTTTCTTCTCACTCCAAAACTCCAGAATCGTGACTGCTAATCTCAGGGCCTCTCGCCCCTGTTTGCTAGGGCCGCCCTGAGCTCCGTCTTCAGGCCCCACCTTTCTCCTGGCCTTGGAGTTGCATCTGGTATCTCCCTGTGGATTTATTCCTGATTCACCAGCCACACTCTGGTCTAGGCCCTCAAGACAGCAGTGAGTAAGGTGGGCCCCCCGCAGGGACCCACTGGGACCCCTCCTTGCCCCAACAAAGCAACCCCTTATCTTAGCTATTGCCACTGAACTGCACCTCCTGAGGAGCAAGCTCGCGCATTTCCCCATCCCTTTCTCTTCAGGAAAGGAGGGGCCAGAGCTGAGGCCCTGAGTCTAAATCCTGCCTCCAGGTCAAGCTGTGTAACCTGAGGCCCATGAACTCCTCTGACTTTCTGCTCCTTTCTGCATAGAACAGCTCTGCTGAGTCACTGCCAAGACCAACTGGGATAAGGCTCAGCAGGGCACCTGGGGCAGGAAGCTGCTCTGTACAATTATTCTGTCCACCAAGCCCCATCCCGTAAATGCCCCTCCACTTTGTCCCTCTGCACTCATCAGCTGCCAGCACCTCCTCGTCAGCCTGGCCCCTCGCTCAGCCCCCGTGGCTTGTGTGTGTGGCAGGACCCCAAAGACAATGACCAGCTTCTCACTGTGGTATTTCTGGGCTCACCCCTCAGTGTCATCTCCAATAACTTCTGAGAACCCCAATCCTGTGCTTCACCTGCAGCTACCTTCTCTCCTTTCCCCGTCTCACCATTTCCTTCCTGCTTCAGTGGTTTTGCACATACTTTGTCCCTCTGCCTAAAATGGCCAGTGAGGTCCTATTCATCCTTCAACACCTCCTGCTCGGATTCCCCTTCTCTGTGAGGACTAAGCTGCATTCTCTGTCAAATCACTCTTACCTCCTAACTTCTCCTTGCCTCTCTTGTTATCTTCACACACTGGGGCCCCTAAGGTCAAGGCTCAGGTCCTGTTTCTGTCTTCAGCTCTTACGATTTCACAGGGCTAAAAAGTGCTCACCGAATGAGTACACAACTCTTTATAGTAACAATTACTCAACACTTAACATCAATAGGGCTTGGTTGTTATCTTAACAACATATCCCCCCACCACCCTGGCAGTGACTGTGCACTTGTTTTTGTTGGTCATGCAGGTTTATCTTTCCATCTCTCCACTGATCAACACATTTCACAGGTCTTGCACCTTACCAGATCGACTGATGCAAAGCAGGAACTAATTACAGTGTCTGAGGGAGTAAACTGCCACTGCCCGCAGCCTGCCAACTGCGAGCATTCCTTGAGAGCCACTGGAGCTCCAGGTGTGACATCAGACACCATGCACGCATGAGCTCCCTTTGCCCCGGCACCCAGCAGCTGGCAGCCAGTGCCTGTGAAGCAGGCAGCCAGCAAAGTGCCCAACACCTGCTGGTCCAGGTGCTGCAGACATCAGGCTGCAGCACCAGCCCTGAGAGGACACTGCCTCCTAGAGAAGAGGCCGCTCACTCTGCCTCTGCCGACCTCCTGGGTAGAGGTGTGGGCATGTTTTGGGTGAGGGCACGCACTGTCAGCCCATGTGGGCAGGGGGCATAGATTTGAAAGCAGAGGGTCCCAGCTGCTCCAAGCCCCTGCCTGCCTGGGGAGGCAGAGTGAGCCAGTGACTGAGCAGAGTGGCTGTCCCTGATGCCACTGTTGCCCACTTTCTCCTGTCACCTCAGCCCCAGGGCAGGTTGCACCCTGCCACACCCTCTTCCACTGTCCACACTGTCACTAGGGTCTTCCCCATAGCTCAGAATGCTCCTGATACGGTCCCCACCTGTCCTGTCTGGTTCCTTCCCTGGCTCCTGAATCCCTAAACTCATTGCCAAAGCGCCGCCACTCACCCCCGCTGCTTCCTTCCAGGTAGCCCTGCTGTGTCAAACCTCTTGATGACAGAACCAGGCAGATCTGGAGACAGACACTTGGTGTGCAGAAGTAGGAAATCAAGTTTTCTGCAGAGAGAGAAGGCGGAGATATAAGGGTGAGTGATGGTAAAGATTTGAAAAAAAAAAAAATCACATAGATGTAGTTCTTCTTTCTCCAGCCAGGAGCATGGTGTGCTGGGTTAAGGTCTCCAGAGAGGATTCATTTTGAAATCTTGCTTGTGCAACCCTGAGCGTGAGTCAAGTGCTCCCCACATCTGCTCCTGTGTCTAACGGCTCTGAGCTGCCTCCGCTGAATCTGTATTTGGGCTCTTCAACTACCTGCTCTCCTCTCCATGATGATTTGCATGAGACAAACTCAACAGGACTGACAGATTTCCAGAGGAGAAACACCAGTGCAGGTGGAGGAAATAGGATGTGGTCTTGCTGGCACTGTGTGTTCTCGTTTCAGGGCTGATAGGAACCTGAGACCTGGTTTGAAAGTGTATTTAGATAAAACTTCCTAGTGGAAGGGAATGCTAGGTGGTTTTGGTGTCAGGGATGCCCTCAGTTATTACAGGTCCCACTCCTCTGTAAGAAGAGTTGTGAAAACAAAACTTGACCATGTAGGCCCCACACTCAGGAGCATCCTTACAATTCTGCAGACTTAGGGCCAGGCCCTGGAATTTTTTTGGAATTCAGCAGAGTTTGAGGCCAGGATCTCCTGCCAAGGCTAATGCCTTGGCATGTTCCTGAGCTTTAACATTGCCAACTGTGAAGTTTGAATCACAAGCTCTCTGGAGCCTCAAATGGAGATGAGGCTTAAATGGATATGAAGTGACTGGCACAGAACCTGGTGATGAACAAAGCCCACCGCCCCGGCCAGAGGCTGAAGGCACAGCCGATCGTGGCCACGTTAGAGCCTGCAGCAGTAGAGGCACTGGGAGTGGCCACTTGGCCTTTTCAGGTCTGAGTATGCAGTCACTATGGGTCCTGCAGGAGCTCAGTATGTCTGTCCCCCATGAAGGCCGCATGGGTTCTCTAGAAGAACCTGGTTTCTTTCCAGTTATGGTGGTGCATACTTGTAGTCAGAGCAGTTGGGAGGCGGAGGCAGGAGGATCACTGCAAGTTCGGGGCCAGCCTGGGCCACACAGTGAGACCCTGTCTCAAAACAAAATAAAGCAGAACAGAACAGAGCAGAACAAAACAAAACAAAACACAAAAAGCTGCTTCCTCTGCCTGTCCAGGAGCAGCATGCCCTGCCATACTCTAAACCTACTGACCCAGTATCTTGAAAGCAGCTCCTTTGACTCAACCTGAGAAAGGGATATTTCCGTCTGAATGCTAAAGTGCACTGGCCCCAGCCCTGTCATCTTGTCGACAAGGAGAGGGGTAGGCAGGAGACAGCAGGATTCTCATTGTACCTGGCACTGGAGCACACTTGGGGAGATTCCAAAAAGACTGTATCAGGATGAAAGTGTTGCTGGGGGTGGTGGTGCACACCTGTAATTCCAGCACTTGGGAGGCTGAGGCAGGAGGAGCACTGCAAGTCTGAGGCCAGCCTCATCTATATAGTGAGTTCAAGGCCAGCCTGTACTACATAGAAATAGTCTGTCTTAAAAAACAGCAACAACAAAAGTGCTTACAGAAGGGCAAGCAGGTTGTAGAAGCAGTAAGGTTGCCATGCGGCAGCGAGACTTGTTCCTCTATGCTGTGTGGAAGTCCAGAACGCACCACCCCCAAACAGGGCTCTTTGTCTTAATCATTGTGGAGCCAAAGACGATACAGAAAAGGCTGGTGCAGGAAAGCTCCCTGCCTTCCCTCTGCCTGTTGGAGACAGGACATAAATCTTATGACAGTGAAAGGTCCCCTTCACCTTTTGTTCTGCCCAAAAGAACAAAAGTCAACCCTGAGGACAGGTTTAGATCTTACCTCCCTGGAAACAGCATTAGAAACATCTATGCCCCTAGGGACCAAAATTCCTTTTCCTCTATCTGGTTACTTCTCTAAACATGTACTGCTTTTTGTGGAATAAGCTGTGTAAGCTAGAATCCAAGGCACTGATCTGAGAACTATGTAGTCCCTGGATCTCTCCGAGGTGTATATGAAGCAGATCTGCTCACGTACTTCCTTTTTTCCTTTTGTCTCCGTCTTTTGTTACTGGGGTCTGTTCCAACTAAGAACTTATCAGGGTTGTGTAAAAAAACATTTTTCAGTCTTATAGCTTCAAAGGTCAAAAGATTAATCAATCTCCCCTGAGCTGAAATGGGAGGATGCCACTGATCCAGCTCTCTGACTTCCGGTAGGCACCTTCTAAGGCTGGAGAAGACAGAAGCTTCCTGGGGCCCAGAGAGGATCTGAGGGACCAACCACACAACTGTCAAGTCACACTGATCCTTATTCTTGCTGCTTCTCTTTCACTTGGTCATACAGAGATTCAGGAAAGTGGGATCTTGGAGCAGCACGTCTTAGAATTCTTGTATGCACCAAAAGAGAGCCAGGAAAGGCGCTCTTGCGTGACCTTGAAAACTGTGTCTTCCTGTTGGCATTCAGCTCATGGTTTCTGGGCTTCCCAGGCTGGAAGATGAATGCTGTACAGCCTTCTGCATCATCTTGAGGGAAGGTTATGTCACCATGCACGTTGCTATGGGTGGCTCTGCTGACTAACCAGGTGTGGCTGTCATCACCTCAAGGGGGCCGGGGACTGGGATGAGCAGTAGCTCTGCTTTTCTGCAAAGGAACAAAATGAATATAGTTCATGCTTCGCAGATATGAGAAGAACCAGCTGGCACTAGTAGGAGAAGTTTGAGACCTGGCTGACTGTCACTCTGAAGATCAGCAGCTGAGTTGAGGGTTAAACCGTTCAAGCTGGAAGTTGAGTTTGTCCTGAGAGAAGCTTCCTCCACAGATGGCGGCACTCAGACAGATGGCTGGAGGGACTGGTATGGGACAAGAAGACGCAGGGTGAAGGCACAGCTGGCCCCGGAAGCTCCCTTGTTCCTCGGCGTGGGTTTGTCGGTTGGTGCCTTAGAAAGGCATAGAGATTCTTGCCTCTTGCCATCATCGATGCTTTTGGCTCCTTGTGGTTTCTCTGGTTTTTCAGGCTTCCTGTGACCTACTAAAATAGACCAGCGAGTTCTAGGATTTCACACCTTCAGTTTTGCTTAAACATGATCCGGACTAAAATGACACCATAGAAGCAGTTCTGTATTTCTCCCTGGTCTGGTCATGTCTTCATAATAACAAAAACCAAACCATTTCCACCACTTTTGTACTGAGTGGCCAAGAGCCAGGAATCGCAAGGAAGGCCAGCAACTGCACAATTCTCAGAAGGAACGTGTCTGGGAGTAGAGGTCACACATGAATCCCTCCTCTTCCTTCTACATTCACCACAGTGTCCAGATGAACCAAGAATAGACAAGACTATTCTTAAACTCAGGCATTACAAGGTGGTCAGACTGGTCACTAGAGTCTTTACCAACTTAGCAGGTCAGATGTTTTCATAACTTTGGGTGAAATAAATTTCAAGGAGAACAGGTGAAGTCAGGAATGTTGCCCTGTTTACTTGATATAAAGCTCTCTCAGGGTACTTAAGAGCTTGATCTGAACTCTGTATTAGGGAGATGATCCCGTGTTCTCCTATGGTCCCCATGCTCTGTGATAGATGCCTAAGAGGAGACCTGTTCCAGGAAGGAAGCCATAATGGGGACAGAATCCATGCAAGTCATTTATGGGCGCCTCTGGGGCATGACCCCCCCAGGTGGGAAGGAGAGGCCACCCCTCACTTAATGGTTGTATCCTACCCTGAGGCTTGATGAGTCACTGAGAGGGCCCCAGGATGAGGTTTTGTGCACATCATGTGGCTTCTGAGGTGCCCCAGGGAGGGGCCTGGTGCTACAGCAAACATCAGGTTACCCTGATTGTTCTCTGAAGAAAGTCACAGGGCAGCACAAGGCAGAGATTCTGATCAGTGGACATTGCTAGTCTTGCTCTGGGTGGGCAGCAGGTCATAGAGACAGCAAGATGGATCCTCACTGGCAGGGCAGATTGGTATGTGGCCAAAGGATGATGGCTTTGCAGGAAGCCTGGACACTTGGAAGTGGGGGACACAGGAACATGGAGAACGAGGCGTTCACTGTGCAACTCAGACATATGCGACTCTTGTAGAAAGAATGCATGCTGAAAGCAAAATTTGATTCCTTACAAGACCAACAAACAAACCCATTAAGAAAGAAAAGAGAAAAGATACAAGTATCTAAAATCTGGTGCAAGGGGGGAGCATTGCTGTCAATTCTACAGAAACAAAAAAGATGATAAAATATTATAAGTAATTATACATCAAAAATTAGATAAGCTAAAGGAAATGAACAAACTCTTCCAGAAGAAATAGAAATACAGAACCGGAAAATGTCTGTAAAAAACAAAGAGATTATATCAGTAATGCAAAATCTCTCTAAAACAACAGCAAAAAGCCCATGCCGGATGGCTCCACTGGTAAGTTTTCCAAACATTTAAAGAAAAATTAACTCAAGCCCTTCTCAATTCTTTCCAATAAGGCAGAAGAGGAGAGAACATTTCCTTACTTATCCTTTGAAGTCCAGTATTACCGTGATGGAAAAGCAGATAAAGACATCACAAAAAACCAGCCCAGTTCTGCTTAGGAATAGACATGCCAAAACTCTCAGCAGGAAGCGTGTTTCAGCACCTTAGTGTGTCACAAATATATATAGAGGTCAACTTCTAATGGGCCGCATGGGGTCTTAATGTATGGTTATGGGAATCTTGGGACAAGCTTTGAAGGAAAGTTAAAACTACATGGTCTGTCTCATTTTCATTCATGTTGAACAGCTAAAATTTAGGCTATGGTTTTCTCTCTTTAACTCAGACTGCCTGTTATGTGAGCACCTTGCCCTGATCAACTCAGCACCCAGTTCTTTGGCAACACCCTTTCTCTGTCTGAGCTTCAGTGTTAGCATTGAATCCTGACCAAGTGTCTCCTGCCCTCCTCAAATTCTCTTGGCTCTTTTTATGCCTTGGATCATGCGTCAGTTTTATTGCTTCATTCCTGTCCCTCAGAGTAGCCTATCAAGCCACAGGGAGTTAGGAGAAAGTATGAGATATAGCCTATCTACATATGCCTTGTGGGTTGTAATTATTAGATTCTAGTTTTACCAAAATGCTGGGCATGCTTTAATAGCAAACAAAATAATGCAAGATTTATATAGGAAAAAATGGCCTATGAAGATATACATTAGGTTAATAACCCTTAGTTATTGTGGGCTGATCAGGCCCACAAATCTCCCAAACGAGTGGATGGTGAAGGCTTAAATAAATGAGACAATTGAAATGATTTCAGGGCTCCAGGAGGGTCCAACCCTCTCACAGAATTCGAGATTCTCTGGGTTAAGACCCAGGCCTCCCTGGGAAGCCTGTATTTATTTGGTTTTCAAACAAAGAAGGCAGATACTGAAGAAAATGCAGTAATCTGGATAGGACTTGGGAATCCCTCTATGGACTTTTCCAGGTAATACTTTATGTTAATTCAGGAGAACTATGTTTTCCCCGGGAAGGCCTTAACAGCAGGAGTGAGATGTCTGCAGCTACGGTCTCCTTTATGTTAATTGGGGTTGGGACCAGATGTCCTCAGCTGTGGCCTTATCTTGTCACCCCTTTGAGGTGTCACAGCTTCACAGACCAATACAGGCCTCAGCAGTGACCAGGGACTTACAGAGGTTCATTTACTATGAGTCTGATGTCCATCTCCAGACAAGGTGTCTAAGCTTCGGACAACTCACAAATAAACATGAAAATCCAATTGGTTAACATTAAATCCTGCTTAGAGCTGCTTCATAGTGGTCTCCATCAGCTATAATAACTGAACAATCAGCTATAGAGAAGAGTGAGAGGGAAGGGTTAACAGCAATTTTACCGCATACAACTGGATTTTAAGAAAAACATGAATGTTTTAGCAAATGAAGCTAATGTTTCTTCTGGATCTCAGAACTCAAACCATATTTATGGATCTGTAATTCAGCTTCTGTCTGATTTAAATGGGCTTATTGGGCTAACCTGGAAAACCGTCGTTTTTACTATTTTCTATAGAAAAAGTATTATCCAGTTTATGCATCAAACACAAATTAATTCAAAGGACTTGAATTATAACCTTTTTTATGTTGGAGCTATCTGTGCAGTGGCTTCTCTATAGCTGTACATAAAATGTTTTTACTGTAAAATGAGTTAATGTGTAAGTACTACTTTATGCCATAATAAAGATATTAGTGCCTAAAATATCTCCCAGCAGAATGCTGGCACACTGAATGCAACAGCATACCAAAAACATTGTACTCCACAGCTAGATGTGATTTATCCAAAGAATGCAAATGCAGTTTAACATTAAAAAAAGAATTCAGATGTAATACACTACCTTAACAGAAAGGAGATAAAACAACAATCCTGTGCAATCATCTTAATTGACACAGAAAAACAACTGAACAAATCCAATACCCATCATAGCAAAAATACTCAAAAAGTTGGAATGGAAAGAAAGTTTCTGAACATGATAAAGGGCTAATTGTCAAAACACCATAGCTAATGTCTTACTCAATGGAGAAAAATGGAAAGATTTTTCTTTGAGATCAGGAATAAGACAAGGATGCCTGTTTTTACCACTGCAGCTCAACATCCTACCAAAGTTCTAGCCACAGCAGTTAGGCAAGAAAAGGAAATAAAAGGCATTGAAATGAAAAAAAATTCTCTAAAAAAGGTGTAGGATCCTGTCTACAGAAAATCCCAAATAGTCCACAAAAGTGTGAGTTAATAAAAAATTTAGCAAAGTGGCAGAGCACACAATCAAGAATCAGATGTGTTTTACACATCAGCAACAAACAATCCAATAAAGAAATTCATAAAGCAATTCCATGTACAATAGCATCAAAGCTAATAAAGTACCTTAGAAATTAACCTGAAGTAGGGAAAGACTTGTACACTAAACTATAAAACCTAGCTAAAAGGAAATAAGGAAGATCTAACTAAAAGGAGAGGCTGCCCATATTCAAGGGCTGGGAGACTTAAAATTAAGATGGAAATGTTATTCTACCATTTCAATGCAATCTCTATCAAAATCCCAGTGACATTGTTATGGCAGTAGAAAAGCCAAGCCTCAAATTTACACGAAATTAGAAGAGGTCCTAACTAGCCGAAAGGAAAACAAAAATTAAAAACCAAAAAGAATCATGTTGAAGCACTCACAGTTTCTGATTTCAAAACAAATTGTAATAAAAACTGGCATTAGCACACGGATAGACATACAGATAAAAGGGATAGGATGGAAAGCCCAGAAAAAATATAATTATTCCCAATTGATTTTCAACATGGATACCAAAACTCATGGAAAAGGAAAGGGCAATCTCTTTAACCGATTGTGCCTGTAGAGAGGCTGCTGGGTGTGCACCACCACACCCGGCTGACAGCGACTTTATAAGTCATATTAAGGTTTTCAGCTCCAACCTAAGGCCAACTGTACTTGCTGTTTTGAAAAGATTTTGTTCTGAAAAGATGTTCTAGTAATAGCATTAAAAAGAGAAAAAAGAAGCTGAGCTACACCCCTGATCTTTTACTTTTTGTTTTGCTTTTTAAGATTTTTTTTTTTGGTACTGGGAATCAAACTCAGGACCTTGCACTTGCCAGGCAGGCACTTATGCCACTAAGGTATATCCTTGGCCCTGTTTTGTTTTTAAGATATGTTTGTAGTTCACACTGGCCTTGAACTTGCTGTGTAACCCAGGCTGGCCTCAAGCTCACAACAATCCTCCTGGCTCAGCCTCCTGAAGCTGGGATTACAGGCCTGAGCCATCGTGCCTGGCTCATGTAGTTTTTGATTTATGACATTTTCAACTTTTTTTGGTGGTGGTGGTACTGGGAATCAGACCAAAGATCTGAGCTACACTCCCCAGGCCTTTTTAAATTAAAAAAAATTTGAAGCAAGACATGCTCATGCACACACTCCAGAGGCTGAGGCCGAAGGATCATCAGCCCTATCTACCTACCAAGACCCCATCTTGAAAAAGAGAGAGAAGGGAGAGCCAAGAATGGAGGCCCAGGAGCCTGTGGGAGACCAGGCTGGCTGCAGAGGCATGGAAGTCCACTGTGCATCTCATCACAACCCAAGTTCTTTGTCTCCCTTCCACAGGTGCTCAGGAGTCTCAGTGTCCAAAATGTTGCTGACCATAGGTGATGGCTGACGAGGTGAGGGACAAGTAGCTCATCAACTCCAAGCCTGATTCCAGAAAAACCTTTACTTTTCAGATAGTTTGGATAGGGAGAAGATCATTACCAGACCAAGTCCAGAACTTTCCCCAGGCAAATGAAAAGCCCAGGAAAGTTCAGGGGAGAAAAATGGAAGCCACCCCTCCTGGTTACTTCAATATGGAAAACTATTTAATGTCGAAAGTTATGCATATGGCTGTGATCTTATTTGATCTGAATCAGACAGATTTAAAAGAAGAGGATAGTCCAGAAGAGCTCCCATTCAGAAGAGCCAGTTTGGAGACAGTTCAGAGTCTGAGGGTGCAGATGGCATGGATAACATTAAATTTCTTAATTCAGAAGGCAGAAAAGGCAAGATTAAAACTTTGGACAGTTCAGCAACTAAAAGCAAGGAACAGTGAAATAAATGGTTTAAAAGGAAACAGGAGATGCATATCTGCTAAATCAGTGAAAAAGAATGTGGTTCTGGGAGTTTTGCAGTTTGGGCACCAATGTAATGACCCTCTAGCTTCAGCCGCTCCCAACATTCATGAATCAAGCAGCACTCAGAATGGAAGGGGTTCGGAGAGCTCCCCTGTGTAGCAAAGGGCAGTGTGCTTTTGGAGCTGGACACAGAAATCAAGTAGAGAAATTACTTGGTTAGTTACAGTGGAGCCTTTGCATAGTTGGACATGGTCTGATCTGTGTGGACCTGAGTTTGGCTCAAGCTCAGTCAGCCATTTGTGTTTGGCCAAAACCCAGCTATCTGTTACAAAAGTACATTCCTATTTTAACCATTAAAGATGATTTTCTTTGTGAGTCAAGCTGTGTGCTGGGATTGTACTTCTTTCTCTAATTTTCACTGCGAAGGTTGACTCTAGGTAGCAAAATATAGTTATTTCAAAGAAGATAGAAGATTTTGGATGTTTTGCTACAAAGAAATGATGAATGTTGGAAGTGGTTGCTATGCTGATTACCTCATGACAGTGTTTATAGGCATCAAAACAACACATCATACCCCACACATTTGTATGGTTGTGTCAGTGTAAGTCAATAAAAGAAAAAAAATACACTCCTTAAAGAAAAACAAAACAAAGCAAATTGTTCAAGTGTAACTGGATATAAAAAAGCAAAGGGGGTGGGCCTCTTGCTCACATCATGTACAATAATTAGTCGACTGGCCCCATGACCTCAACATAAGAGCTAAGATGGTACAACTTGTAGAAGAAAATACAGTGGTCCCTCACCTATCCTGGGAGTTATGTTCCAGAGACCTCTGCGAAAGGTGAAAATCCGCCAAGTAGCATTACATTTATTTTATTATTTATATATATTTTAAGGCTTTATAAACCCTTCCCACGCTGCTATAAACCCTTTCCACACTCCTGTGTATCTTCCCAGGGAGACCTTTCTTCCCAAAGCCTTGGCTTCCAGCTGGGGTGGTGCCTGGGGATGCCTGGATGAACTGGCATCTGAGCTCTAAGGGCAGGAGAGGAGGACCTGAGTGTGTGGGGATGGAGGGCAGGAATGGGCCAGGGAGCAGGGCACACAGGACCCAGCAGATCTGCAGACACAGCCCAGCCAAGCCCAGTGCCTGGCCTGCACTGCTTGCCCCACCCAGGCCCATTCCTAGTGCAGGCAGGGGCTGGGGGTGGTGCCTTGTGCCCTCCTGGTCTATAAGCAGCACCCACCGAGTGCACATCCGCTCAAGAGGCCAAGAGGCTCTGCTGGGCTGGGGCTGGTGGTAGTGGTGCGCTGCATCTCCATTGTGTACAGCACAGTATTCATCTGCTGAGGAAATACATACTCTACAGTATATTTTTTTCAATTTAATTTGTTAATATGTTTGAATTAACTTTTTATATTTTTATATGGTTTAAAATTTTTTAGGCAAAATAATTAAAATCATAAATACTATATAAATACCTCTATAATGCAAAATCCCACAATACAGTGAAAACTCTGTGATACAGAATTAGATATATATTTTTTTAAACCCATGATACAGTGAAGCCCAATAAGTGAACCGCGATATAGCGAGGGATGACTGCATAAAGATAAACATTCAAAATCTTTGATTTAGCTCTTAATTCTTAGCTATCATACCAAATACAGAAGCAACTAAAGAAAGAAAATCAGTAACTTATACGTCAAAATTAAAAAAACAAATGCAAGGTCCTGAGTTTGATTCCTGGTACCAAAAAACAAAACAAAACAAAACAAAACAAAACAACAAACAAACAAAAAACCAAGATACAACCTATAGGCTTTGAGTTAGGGATATAGCTAAGTGGTACAAGTGCCTGCCTGGCAAGCACTACATCCCAAATTTGAATTCCTGGTATTAAGAAAAAAAAAAGATACAGAGCTTTTTAGCTAGGAGGCAGGAGGATCGGTGCAAGTTTGACACCAGACTGGGCTGCAAAGTGAGATTACAGCCAGCCTGAACTGCATAGTGAGACCCTGTCTCAAAAAGACAAGAAAAAAAACCAAAACCAAACCAAAACAAAACCCAACATTTTACTCATCAAAGGACATTACCAATAAAATGAAAAGGTAATCTACAGACTGAGAGAAAATATTTGCAAATCATATATCTGATAAGGTAATAATACCCAAAATATATCAAGAATGTCTACATCTCAACAACAAAGACAACCCAGTTTAAAAATGGGCAAAGCATTTAAAAAATATTTCTCCAAAGAAGAATGACCAAGTTCATGATAAAAGTCTTGGATGTCATTTGTCAGTTAGTCAGTAGGGAATTACAATCAAGCCCACAAAGACATACACTTTGCACTTGCTGGGGATGAGTATCGGTTGTAACAAAGAAAGATACCAAGCATCGACAAAGACATGGAGAAATTGGAACTCTGTTGCTGTCAAGTTCAGGAGTTTGTTTCTTGTTCATTTGTCATCAAGCTTTTCAGTCCTCCAGTGAGGCTGTCATGGGCTTGACTACTCAAGTGTCCAGAGATGGGCGGTATCTGTGTGGCTTGGAAACTTGCTGGAAATGCAAATTCATGGGCCTTGCCTCTGTTGACAGGATCAGAAACTCTTGGGGTGGAGTGCTCTGTTCCAAGAAGCTGTCCGGATGATTCTGATGCATACTGAGGCTTGAAAAAGATTGGTTTCAGGAAATGGAGTTTTCTGTAGTGAAAGGGTACTAGATGTTTAATTCAGTGCATTGGGCAGGGACCCAGAGCTGTCCCTGGTGAACTGGATGACCAACTGCAATCCCCATGGCCTCCTTAGGCAGATAGGTCCTGAAACCGGGCAGCTTACATTCTGATCCCAGCTCTACTAGGCCCAGCCAATGACCCTGTGCAGCAGCTCTGCCTCTCTAAGGCTCGGCTTCCTACTTGCCACAGGACCATAAAGACTTAGAAAATGGAAGTGTTTGGTGTTATTTCTTCTTCTGCACAATTACACATATTCCCAGCAGTCTCTGCTTCTAAGAATGCTCTGGCTGGACACCGTACTGACGCCATTTTGCCAGGGTGTGATACACCTGCCCGTGGCTCTGTGGGCTTCCAAGGCAGGAGACTCAGTTGCAGTTTTGGCCCCACTCTCTCCACACCTCCCACCCAGCAGTCGGTTCCCTTCCTTAAACACTATCCTTGAGCCCATAGAAAAAGTCCATGGGACACCATCCACTCTCCAAAAGGGACAAAAGCTCTTTTGATAAATTGTGAAGTGCATATTATTTGTTATTCATATTATCACAAGGAATAAAACATATTCCTTGGATCAGTGGTTCTCACACCATAGTGCAGGAGAGCTTGCTGATGGGCAGGCTAGGACCAGACCATGACCTCAGAGTTTTCAATTCCACAGGTCTTGGATGCGGCTGGGAATGTGCACTTCCAATGAATTGTAGTCATGCTGCTGCTTGTGTTCCTACTCTGGAAGCTACAGATTTAGATGTAAACATGTTACTGAGCTAAAGCACCGGGGAGTGTTGCCAATTCCATCTAAGGAATCCATGGTAGATGGTGTGGACGGTAGACTACTACCATCTACAGACTTTGGAAAGAGACTTTCATAGTTCAGTCTTTGACTCCCATTAGCTCTCTGAGCTCAAGAGAGCTCCAGAGGCCTTGCAGCCCTGTGTTCCTCTTGGAGGTGAAGGAAGGTACAGGGGATTTAAAAAAAAATCCTTTTCAGCTCTAACACATGCTGAGTAAAGAAATTACTCTATTCTTCACCAGTGCAGGCTGCTTGACTTCTCAATGGGAAAAGTGCAGAGAATTCTCTTTCTGGGAGCTGCTTCCCTCTGCCCAGCCCTCTCTGTCCATTCTTGATGGCATAGATGGAAGAGAGGGCAGATTCTGGGCTTTCTTTGTAAGCCAGTTCAATTTCCATTCCTCTTTTTTTGATAACTATAATTTTATCTTCCTCTTTTGGTTTCTTACTTGCTAGCCCTGTCTTCTCTGAAATGTTTCAGTTCCTGCTGATGTATTTTTAGACCAACTTTCTATCTTTCAACAGATGTGGCAGAGTACAGAACTTTGGCACAGTTCTTTAGGGGCCAGGACCCCAGAGGGAGGCCTTCTTGGGAAAAGGCACAGATGGGCCCCAGACTCTTCCTTCATTCTTTCCAGGCATCTGGTTTGAGGTGCTAGATGATGGTATTGTGTATCATCTTGGTTGAGTTTTCTTGGTGGTTTAGTTACTTGTCTCATTGCTGAGACCAAATACCCAACATCCAAGTTAAGGGAGGAAATGTTCACTTAGTTCATAGTTTGTAGAGGTTTCAGTCCATAATTGGCTGGCTCCAAGGCAAAGAGGCTTGGTGGAAGGGGGCCATAGAGAAGAACCAGTTCATGCAAGCAGAAGACAGAAAAAGCAAGCAAGCAAGGGAGAAGACAAGCCTCTTTCTGTCCCTTATGTTGTATCCAGGGTACCAGGATCAGGACCAAACCAATCAGTGGACTGATTTAGTAATCACCCACCCTTAATACCACCGGGACACATTCTAGAGTCTTCCACTCCTGAAAAAGCCCCAGCTATGACTGCATGAGGCTTTAGGGGAACATCTAGACCCAAACCATAACATTTAGGAAGTCTTTAATTGGAGTGAAGGAAAAGTCATTTCACTCAATGATGTCAATGTTGATTAAGACATTTCATTTCTCCTATACCTTGGTTCATTTTTCCATCTTTCTTTTGTCATTTTAAGACCTGTGGAAAACTAAAAGAATATATGGCGTGCATCCATGCACAATATACCTACCAGATGCTTGTTATCACCTCTCTTTCCATTCTGGTCTCTCAGCAGTGATCTTACTTAGGTTAATGAAATAGTCTCTTCCTTCCAAACTTCTGAAGTTCTTTAACTTAAACCCGCAAGCTTAAATATAGCACGGTTTCTCTTATATGAGAAACTTAAAATGTACAACAAGAGCAAAATAAAAGATAGGGAAAGGGAAATGGGGTGTAGACCTTTTGTAAAAGGGGAGGAGACCGTGAGATGCAGGGTGGAGGGAAGGAAAGGGTCAAGATGTGTGATGTCCATGAGCCAACTCCCCACTAGGAATGTGATCTTATGTGCTGCAAAGATGCACTAATAAAAATAAAAATTAAAAAGAGAATGTATTAAAATTCATTTCCTTTCATGAAGGATCAAAAGCTTTTCCTTTAATATCAGGAATAAGACAAGAATGTCCACTGTCACTAGTAGTATTCAAAATAGCACTGGGAATCCTGGCCAGATCAATTAGGCGAGAATGTGAAATAAAAGTCTCTGGAGCTAGAAGATCTCTGTTTGCAGATGACATAGTCTTTTATATAGATGTCACAAAAATAATTTAACAAAGTTGCTGGAGGTGTAATCAGCACACAAGAATGAGTTGGTCTTTCCATATACTAACAATGCATAATCCCAAAAGGAAACTTTAAAAAATCCAATGTGTAACAGCATCAGAAAGAATAAACTTCACCAAGGGAGTAAAAGATTCAAAACTATAAAAGTTGCTGAAAAAAATGGAAGACGCAAATAGATGGAAAGCTCCTTTGTTTGTGGGCTGGAAGACCTCATGGTCAAGTGTCAATTCTTCCCAGCAATTTACAGACTCAGTGTCACTCATGTAGAATTCCAATGATATGTTTTTTGGGCAGAAATAGACAAGTCTCATCTAAAATTCATATGGAATCTTAAGGGACCTTGCCCAGTCAAAACAATCCTGAAAAAGAACACATTTGGAAGACTCCCAGTTCCTGATCTCAAGACTTCCTACAAAGTGGTGATAGAGTGGCCCCAGCATAAAGATGGACAAAGGGGCCAATGGAGTAGATTTAGAATCTCCAAAGGAAATGAACTTTCATATATATGGCAAAGGATTTCTCCCCTCTCCTTCTCTCTTTGCCCTTCCCCTCCCCCTGCCCTTTGTCATACTAGGGATCAAACTCAGGGTTGCTCTACCATTTTGCTACATCCTCAGCATCCCCCTGACTTAAGATCTTTATTTTGAGGCAGGTCTCACTAAGTTTCCCAGGCTAGCCTCAAACTTGCAATCCTCCTGCCTCAGCCTCTGGAGAAGCTGGGATTACAAGAGTAAGCCACTGTGCCTGGCTAAGATCATCCTTGAACAGGTGGTGTTAGGGAACCTGGGCAGCCACATTTTTAAAAAAATGAAATTCAACTCTTAATGTATACTATATACAGAAATGAGCTCAAAAGGATCCAGGGTCTAAACATAACAGCTAAAATTACAAACCTCTTAGAAAAGATCATAGGGGAAAGCTTTATGATACTGGAGTTGGCAGTGATTTCTTAGCTATGACACCAAAAGCAGGCCACATATAAAAATAGGCAAATTATACTTCATCAAAATGAAAACTTTTTGCATCAAAGGACACTATCAAAAGTGTGGAAAAGCAATTATGGAATGGAAGAAAACATTTGCAAGCCATAAAGCTGACAGGGGATTAATATTTAGCATATATAAAGGCCTCCTACAATGCAACAACAATAAAAAGGAACAACTTGACTCAGAATGGGCAAAGGATTTCAGCAGACATCTCTCTGAAGAAGAACATGACCAAAACTGCACATGAAAATGTGCTTATAATATCATTAATCATTAAGAAAATGCAAATCAAAGCCTCCATGAGATACCATTTCACAATTTTGAAGATAGCTATCTTGAAAGAAAAGGAAAAGAAGGAAGGAAAAATGGAAGGAAGAAAGTAACAAATGTCAGCAATGATGTGGAGAAATTGGAACCCTTGTTCATTGCTGCAGCTGCTATGGAAGACAGATGATAGTTTTTCCAAAAAATTAAACATCAAATTACCATATGATCCCTATGATCAAAGAGCTAAAAGTAACACTCAAAGAGATGTTGGTACACCTGTGTTCATAGCAGTATGGTTCACAAAAGCCAAGAGATGGAAGTAACTCAGTCTCTGCACATAGATGAATGGAAGTGGAAATTGTGTGCACAGATAGTCCCACCTTGGCATGATGCAAAAATAATACACATCTATTAAAAACTATACTTCAAATTTTGAATCTTGACCTTTTCTCCTGGGCTAGTGATATGTGGCATGACACTTTCTCTCTCATGCTCCTGGGTAGAGGTCCCGAGTCAGCAATCTCAAGGGCAAACACCTGTTGCTGTCTGGATACTGTGTTGTGAAGCCATGATGTTTGGTAAGTGAGTTGTCATAAATTCATTTCAGTTTACTATATTTTCAATTTATGATGGTTTATTTCAGTGTAACCCATCAAGAGTCAGGAAGCATCCATACATTCAACAAGTATTACTCACCCACAGTATGGATGGACCTTAAGGGTGTCATGCTAAGTAAAATAAACCAGTTACAAAACATACAGTAGAGAAATATTGTAAAATCCCACTTATTCACAGCCATCCTCCAGATTTTTGGCATCACAGACTGGTTTTGTGGAAGACAATTTTTCCACAGTTGGTGGGGGCAGTAGGGGAATGGCTTTGGGATTAGGTTTTCATAAGGAATGTACACTCTAGATCCCTCATCTGTGCTGTTCAGGGAAGGGTTTGAGTTCCTATAAGAATCTCACGCTGCTGGCCCAAAGGCTGGTGGAGCTCAGGCTTGGATGTAAACCATGGGGGTGGCTGTACGTATAGAAGAAGCTTCTCTCCCTTTCCACTGCTTATCTGCTGTGCTGCTGAGTTCCTATCAGGCCATGAGACTGGTGCCTAGAGTAACCAAATGCATAGAAACAGAAAGTACAATGGTGGTTGCCAGGAGTGGAGCTGGGCAGTAGGTGCTTAATGGGTACAGAGCTTCTGTTTTTCAAGATAAATAATTCTGGAGGTGGATGGTGGTAATGGTTGCACCACAACTTGGATGTGCTTAAGACCACAGAACAGGGCACTAAAAAATGGATCTATATATTGAAAATTACAGTACTCTGAAAAAGGAGATTGAAGAGGATATCGGAAAATGGAAAGATATCCCTTGCTCATGGATAGGAAGAACCAACATAGTGAAAATAGCCATATTCCCAAAAGTGTTATACACATTTAATGCAATCCAGATTAAATACCAGTGGTATACCTCACAGAACTGGAGAAAACATTCCTAAAATTCATCTGGAACCAGAAGAGATCTAGGATAGCAAAGGCAATCCAGGGCAACAAAGACAAAGCAGAAGGCATCACAATCCCTGACTTGAAATTATACTACAAATCTACTTTGATAAAATCAGCATGGTACTGGCCAAAAAAGCAAACAACAAACAAAACAAAACAAAAACAAACCTGAGGACCAGTGGAACAGATTACAAGGTGTAGACACAACTATAAACACACTCAGCTACTGTTCACTGAAAGAAAGATGGCCTCTTTAATAAATGGTGCTGGAAAAACTGGCTCTCTACATGCCGAAGACTAAAACTAGACAAATGTCTATCACCATGCACTAAACTAAAGTCAAAATGGATCAAAGAACTAAACATCAAAACAGAAACACTCAATCTGAAAGAGAAAGTAGATAGAAATCTTGAAGACATAGGGGTAGGCAGAGACTTCATGAATGAAACTCAAATTGCATAAGAAACACTTCAAAAAAGAATCAACAACTGGAATTTCATCTTATTAAAAAGTTTTTGCATATAAAAGAAATCACTAACAGAGTGAAAAGACAATCCACAGAATGGGAAAAAATTTTAGCTGACTATCTCTCAGACAAAGGACTCATATCTAGAACATGCAAAGAATTAAAAAAAATCAGATCCCCCCAAATTCAAAGACCCAATCCACAAATGGGTATCTGAGATGAACACACACTTCTCAGATGAAGAAATAGAAATAGCAAATAAATAAATCAAAAAATGTTCAACTTCATTGGTCATTCAAGAGATACAAAATAAAACAATGCTGAGATTCCATTTCACCCTGGTAAGAATGGTTATCATCAAGAAATCAACCAATAACAAATGCTGGAGTTGCTGTGGGGAAAAAGGAATACTTCTCCACTATTGGTGGGAATGCAGACTGGTGCAGCCACTAAGGATATAAGTGTGGAGCTTCTTCAAAAAACTAAGATTAGAGGTCTCACTCAATCCAGCTATTCCCCTTCTGTGTATTTTCCCAGAAGAATTAAAAACATTATAGCACAGCAGTATATGTGCACCCATGTTAATAGCAGCACAATTTGTCATAGTTAAAGGCTGAAAACAACCAAATGTCCATCAGCTGAGGAATGGATAAAAAAAGATGTATTTTTATACAATGGAGTACTACTTAGCTATAAAGAACGATAAACTTGAGACATTTATAGGGAAAGGGATGCAACTTGAGGCCATTCTCATAAGTGAAATAAATCAGACTCATGTGTGTAAAGACGGTATCATTTCCCTAGTATAAGAACCTGTAAGAGTAAATAAGACCCAAAATGTACAATAAATATTGGGAAATGGGAAGAAACTGCTCAAAAGGAAAGAGAAACCGGAATGGGGGAAGGGAGAAAAGATATATACACAAGATAGTTAAAATAATTATACTACTAATCGCTATTAGTCCACTGAAAAGAAAGGTTCATGTCTATATTGTCTGATCAATTTTCATGCATGTATTTTGTAATATGAGCAACTAAGGTAACAATAGTCAGCACACTAACCATTGTCACTCTCCTACAATCTCGTTTTGACTTTTTTTTTTTTTTTTTTTTTGCAGTACCAGGGATCAAACTCAGGACCTTATACTTGCCAGGCAGGCGCTTATTCCACTGAGCTACATCCCCAGTCCTTGTTTTAACATTTTATATCATTGTTTTTATTGTTTGTTTTTCTTTTCTCTAAAGTAAAAAAAGTGAAAACAATGATTAAAATGGTAAATTTCAAGTCGGAAATATTTCACCATAATAATAAAAAGTCATTTGTCCATGTTGGCATCAGCACTCTGCCGAGTAACACGTAACACACCACGTGCCTTCCCTCCTTGCCTTTCTGTGAGGCAGGCCACACAGCATGTGTCCGGGGCACAGGGCGCAAACCTCTGATTGTTTACGAATGCCTCTCATCAGGCCAGGCATCAGCCTCTGTCAAGGAGCTTGGGGGAAATACAGGCGCTCAGGCCTCTTCCTAATCCCCACCCTGAAGGATGAGCTGCAGGGATCGGCAGGCTACACGGAAAACACTGCAGGAGGAGGCAGCACATAGAGAAGGTTGGTGGCACGGGAGGGGCAGCGCAGAGGAGTGTCCAGGAATCCAGGCGCAACGTGCAGTGTGAACTGGGGATGAGCGGACGTGGGCAGAGGGAACAGTGGGCACAGAAGTGCTTCGGCCCAGTTTTCCTGGCCCCTAGCGTGCAGTCCGGTGCCACCCAGATGTTCAAACAGGAACAAGGCAGAAAGCCTTCCCGGGGCGTGTTTCTTGCTGCAAACAGTAGTCTCGGGTCAGTGCAAATATTTTTCTCAGCTTCTTTTGGAACTTGGTTGTTTTTGTTTTTGTTGATACTGGGGATTGTACTCAGGGTGTTTGCACTGAACTATAGCCCATTTCTTTTTACCTTTTTGTTTGTTTGTTTTAAACTTGAAGACAGTGTCTTGCTAAGTCACTAAATTCCCTAGGCTGAGCTCAAACTTGTGATCTGCTTGCCTCAGCCTCCTAGTGTGCTGGGATTAAAGGCATGAACCACCACATCCAGCTAACTTTGACTTTTTTGTTCAACCTCTAAGACTGTTCTTTGCACATTTTGACCCAGTGGTGCTCTGGCAGGAGTAGAACACACACACTCACACACACACACACACACACACACACACACACACACATACACACACACACATGAACCTCAGCCGTGAATTGGTAGCTGAGCTCAGCAGATCCCAGCCCCACTTCCCCTGTTTCTGTGAGTCAGTGGTAGCAGGGGAGGGGGCCGGGCCTCTTCCCGGACGCGCAGGAGTTTGTTTTGGTTAGAGAGATGCTTGAGTCCCTACATTGGGGCTGTTAAATCAACGTTTCTCAAACTTTAGCAATTCCAAGGGTATATTCTTGGGAAACTGATGGGAGAGTGGCATTTTAATTTACTTTAGTTTCCGTGGTGCTGGGGAGGGAAGCCAGGGCCTTGCACATGTGAGGCAAGTGTTCCACCACTGAGCTGCACCTCTAGGTCAAAACTTGCAGCTAAGCACATTAACAAGCTCTTGGTTGATCAAAAGAGCCATGAGAGCTTTCCAGCTGGTGCTGCCAGTGGCAGAACCAGGATGGGCTAGGAGCCTGTCCCCTGCAAGTAGCGTCCCCTTCTTTAGTTCAGCGTGCTGGATGGCATGGTCTCTCCAGAGGATAGGACAGCATGCGAAAGTTGAGAAGTGCTTTACTCAAGCAAGGCTTGTTCAGTCTTGGTGGGTACCAGCATCGCTGGGGCACTGGGTTAAACTCGAGAGACGTGAGCTATATCCCATTGCACAGAACTTGGGCCCCTGGGTGCTTCAGATACATGATAATGTGTGGGAACTGCAGCACGAATGATAACTTCAGAGGCTCCCGATTTAGGAATTCAACCAAGCAACTCAGCCACTGTCAGAAGCAGGGGACTCGCTTTCCTACAGTCATTCAGCATGTGGTGTCAGGTGTGGTTCTGAATACAGGTGACATGGGTGTCCAGAGATAAATCAGAGATTCTGCTCTTCCCTTAAGAATTTCATGGCTCTGTGAGAGAGAGAGAGAGAGAGAGAGCTACTCAACAGATGACCGGGGCAATGCAGTCAGTTCCTAGAGTGTGTCCTCGCAAAGAAATCTGCTAAGGTGTGTGTGTGTGTATCTGTAAGTCTGTGTATCTTCAGGAAACAGCCATGCCAGGTCAGGCACTATGGACACAGAGATGAACACAACCCATGGAATATAAGCTAGCGGATCCAAAGGAAGTATGAACGGGTTAGCGTGTCTGGGATCTGTAGGGTGCTAGATGGTAACTCAGAGGAAACAAGGACTTTTCCAATTCCTGGACCCTTGGGATTAGTATCTGTCGGATACCAGGGAGATAGGATGAGTTCTCATTCAAAGACGTTAGTTCTCAGACATGTTTTTAAGGGCCTAGTTGACTGCATTTTCTCCAGCTCCATCCTTCATGCCTTTTCTATGATCATAATCTACATCTGACAGAAACGAGGAGGGCTGGGCTCTGATGTTTAATCTTAGCACGGTTTCATCTTCTTTTGACATTCCGTGGTGTAGAGACCGCCAGTGTTGTCCTCAGCCTCTGCAGCGCCAGCGCCATACTATTCCCCAGCCCTGCGGCTCCAAAGTCCTACATGACATAGAGGAGGCGGGAGGTCCCTTCTGCGCTGATGCTTGCCTCCAGCAGACATGAGTCACCTCCTCTCTCTGCCCCCTATTGTGGTGTTTATTTCAGAACTACTGGCGGGAGTCAGAGCTAGGAGCAGAGTCCTCCTGCAAGACTCTGCTGTCCTGAGCTCTAGCTGCCCTTGCTGTGAACCTGGAAGGGGGAGACCCACCTGGAGCAGGATGTGTTCAGACATCGCCCTTTGATTCATTTCTCCAAACCTGATCTAATGAAAAAGGGAAGTTATCCTCCCTAACCTCAGGAATAAGGAACCGAAGTGTTATTACACAGCCTCCAAAGCATTACCACCAAGCATTGGAGATTTGCCTGTTTTGATTTTTTAAAAAATGATACAATTGCATTAACTCTCCACTTTTTCAATCCTTACTTTTCCTTAGCCCCAACTTGCACAAAATCCATAAGAAATTATGCACTCCCTTCTCCTATGCAAAAACAAAACAAAACAAAACACTTCTCCTCTTGCTCTAACATAAATTGTGAATTACTGTTGTGTGTGATACTGAGCAGGGGAGAGGGGAAACACCCTGCTTTTCATTTCTGTTCACGCAGGTTACTGGTGGGTTGTTTTCCTAGTCTATCCTTGTATGAATTGGCATCAGGGTCATGCTAGTCTCATGGACTGAGTTAGGAATTATTCCCTACTCATCTAGTTGATGGAAGATCTCATGAACAACTGGTGCTATTTCTTCCTTAAATGCCTAGTAACAAGAAGGCACCTGCATCCACACCCTGCTTGATGAGAGGGTTTTTTTTTTTTAATACACCATCAGTTTCTTTTATACAGGTACAGGTATTTGGTTTTTGTGTTTCTTTTGGTTGTTTGTGTCTTTCCAGGAGTTTGGTTTATCTAAGTTGTCTATCATTACTAAATTGTTTATCATCTTCCCTTCCTGCTCCTCTTAGATCTGTGGGTCTTGTGCTGGTGTTGTTTTGTACCCTTCCCAGCGGTGATTGTGTTCTCTGTTTTTCTTGAGCAGTCTGGCCAGAGTGGCAACACTGTTACTGATTTCAGAGATTAAGCTTTTGGTTCCATTATTTTTTTTCCTCTTTTGTTTTCCATCTCATTGATTTCTGCTCTTGGTTGCACGATTTGCTGTCTCCTGTTTACAGTGGGTTTAGTTTGTCCTATTTTTCTGGTTTATTGAGGTGGAAGCAGAGGCCATGGATTTGAGATCATTTCCCATTACTAAAATGGGAATTTTGTGTTACCATTTTCCCCATAAGGATTCTCTTAGTTCAAGATAGTGGACCTTTTAGAGACCAAGGGCCCAGACTGCAACCTAAACCCCGCTTATTTGTCCCAAAGTGCCAACACTGCAGTTAAACCTGAATGCTGAGGTGTTTGGAAAAAACTGTTATCTGATGCTGTGCTGTGGGGTCGATGTGGCTTGTGTGCCAACAGAGAGGGCTCTAGGTGCTTGCTGCTGCCATGGTTCAACACCACTGCTCCAGGTTACCCCACAAACAGATTGCAGTTAAAGTAAAGCAAATGCAAAACAAAAGAAAAAATTATCACTCCTTAGAAACACAGACATCCAGATCATCCTCCAGTGAGCCCCTCGCAGTTGCTGTGATGTTTCAGAGGGGTTGGTTTTCAGTAGGGGTGGGGGTGGGACGTCTCCTCTGGGCACTGAGCTCCTTGGAAAGGGCATCTGGGCAGAATTCACCTGAAGCTGTCCTGTGCTTGCCCTGCCAGTGTTTCTCCCTCACTGTGGCAAAAGGATCAGTTCTTTTCTTTTTTAGTTCATCTCCCTATGGAATACTTGATTTACTCTGAGAAGGCTTGTGGGGCAAAAAAGAGGTATCTTTACCATACCAGGCTGAATAATAATCTTCTGTGTATTAAATACTGTAAATATTTTCCTCTAGTGTGTTTCTATTTTCTAACTTGTTTTGTCTTATCTGATCATCTTCACTTATTGCTTGTGATTCTGTGTTTCACTTAGCAAGGCCTTTCTTATGCCAAAGGAATGAAAATATTATTCTATTTTCCTAGTACTTTTAGACTTTTACTTTCATGTATTTCACCAATCTGGAATTTTTTACATATGAAATGAAGTAAGTTTTACTTTATTTTTTCACATGTAATCAATGTCCTCAATGCCATTTATTGAATAACATTTTTAAAACTAATTTGAAGTGTGACCTTTATTATATACTAAGCCCCACAAACATAAATTTGCTTTGACTGTTTTCATTCATTGCATATTTCCACACCTTGGTATTGTTTTGTAATGTATTTTGATACCTAAAAAGATGAGATCTTTTTCTCCTTCTGTTTCAAATATTGTTTAGTGTCTCACATTTTATTTTCCATATAAGTTTAGAATCACTTTGTCCAGTTATTGTTTTAAAATTCTATTAAGTTGCAAATTTGTAGTTGAGTTTGAGGAGAATGGCAACTGTATAACAGCAACCTTTACCAGCAACACAGGAGGATGTGACACTCACCCACCTCCTACCTTACGTGATCAGTTATTTAATTCAACAGCTCTTATTCCCAGCTTTGCCACAAGTGCCCTTCTAATAGTTCCATTTTCACTAATCTCATTCAAGTAGCTAATAAATCATTAACTAGAAAAGGGTTTTGATGTAATTTGTCTTAGTTACTTTATAGATCTTTGAAGGTAATATTAGCTCATTAATCAACAAACCCTAGAACAAGCTCCGGGGATCACTATCAAACCAGCCTGCATTTGTCTGTAATTTAGCTATCCCACGGCTCTTACTCACTCCCATTCAAACAAGCCTCTCATGTCCGGGCCCCCAGTTGTCAAGCTCTGCAGAGGGAGCAGCAGTTTGTCAAGTGTCTCACAGGCTTCCTGCAATTGCCAGATGGGTAAACCTACTTTACAAAAGACATGTGGTTGGCATGGCCCCAATTGTAGTGGATTCGTGCTGGCTACAGTGTAAGAATCATTTGTTTTGTCAGGGGGGTGAGGTGGCTCCAGGCCACAGGATTGAGCAACAGCAAAACCCGGGGCGGATGAGTGGCAAGATGAAACTAAGAAGCCATGGCCTAAGTGGGAAAGACAAGCAGCTAAGGCAGAAGCCCACAGCACTGGAGACAAACTGCAGTGAGATTTAGGTCAGAGGCTGAAGGTGGGAATGAAAAGTGATCTTCAAGAAGCTCCTGGACATGGAACACTGGGTTTACCAGATCCAGTGGGTATTTGTTTCCTAAGCTCTTCCTCCCTCCCTCTTGCTCCTCAAGCCTGCCTCCACCCCATGCCCCTTGCTCAAAATTAGTGTGCCTAAAGCCCTGAACAAACAAGAACATTCTGGAATGCTGGAGAGAAGCAGCTGACCAGCTGTAGATGGTGAGACCTAGGGACAGCACAGCGGAGCTGTTACTCTGTGTCCGGGTTCTCACACTGGAACCTGGAAATGAGCAACAGATGCCCCCCTCCAAAGCCCCAACAGAAGCCTGCTTTCTTTAGCCAAAGGACCAGAAAGATATGAAACTTTTTGCCACTAAACACTGCACTCCAGTTGGACAGCCCAGAGAGGACTGTGGCTCCACACCCACCATGCCATGCCAGTCCAGCAGGACCACAGCACCCGCTCTCCACAGGCTGGGACAAGGCCCTCAGGGTCCCCTTGCCATGGCAGGGTGGCTCTGGGAAAGGTGGTGGGGAGAGGACACACCTGTCTCCACTGTGGGCATGGGGCTCGTCTCCTCCTGCTTGCAGCATCAGAGGGGACCATGTGGGATGTCTGGACTCCAGCTCTTGCCCAGCAGCAATGTGGCTGCCTTCCCACCCCCCGCTGGGTCAGCGTGGACTCAATCTAGAAGGAACGCAGGGCGTACGAGGCACGGTAACAGGCCCTCCACTGTCCCTCCCGGAAAGGGCTGGCAGAGACCTAGTGGGGATGCTGGGGAAGGAAAAAGAGATATCATGCAGATGTTAATCAAAAAAGTACCAGTGTCTGTCCTGAAATAGGCAGAATTCAAAGCAAGAAAAGTGAACAGCAGCATCAAGGGGCAAGACTTCACTTAGGAGGCATGGAAATCCTGAATGAGTAGAAATATTGACATAAACACTGAAAGAACAAAAAGGCAGAAGGGTATGGTGGTACATGCTTATAGTCCCAGCATCTGGGAGGCTGAGGCAGGAGGATTTCAATTTTAAGGCCCGCCTGGGAAACTTAGGGACTTAGTGAGAACTTGTGTCTAAATAAAAAAAAAAGAAGTGCTAGGGATGTAACTCACTGTGAAAGCCCTGGGCCCAATCCCTAGCACTACCCCCCCCCCCCACATGCCTAAAAGGAAAAATAGACAAAGGTACAGTTACAGTTGGAGACTTTAAAATAGCAATTGATGGGACAACTGAATATAAAATCATAAAGTTAAAGAAGAACTTAGTAACACCAACCAACAGGATTCACATTTATAAAGCAGCTCACTGAAAGAGCTGTAGTGCACACACATTCTTTTTAAGTAGCCACGGAACACATACCGAGGTAGCCTACATCCTGGGCTATAAAACAAACCTCACCCCTTTAAAAGAGTTGAAATAAGGCAGAGTGTGTTTTCAGACCACAATTAACATGAACATCATGCAACATCAAATAACAGAAGTATCAGTGTTTTTCCGAATAAGCAGTATGCTTCTAAGTAATCCATGCATCAAAAAGGAAGTTTCAAGGGAAAATTTTAAAACTACACAGCACCGAGAGAAAAAGGAAGCAACCATACCAAAACTGATGGGACACTGGTAAAAGAAAAGTTGAAAGAAAAGTAGCATAATTACTGGCTTCTAGGTGCTGTAACCTCTGAGGATTCTTTCCAAGTTCTTGTTGTTCCGGACAAAGAACTAGACAAGACATGTGAAAAAGGTAGCAAGGGTTTACATTTATCAAAGGTAGGAAAAGCAGCACATGCTGCAGAGTGAGTGGGCCACAGAGAGAGCAGCCACAGCGGCCACAAAGTTAATGGTTATGGCTGTGCCTAGCTGTCCCTCCAGAAGCCTCACACGGTCATAGGCGGGGATTTTTCAGGGGTGGCTGGATCTAGAGTGTGTTACTGGGATTGATTCATGGTGCAATGCTAGACTCAAGGGTGTTAGAATTAAGGGTGTGAGTGCTACCCGCCCTATTTAATCTGGGATAAGATAAAAGGGGCAAAAAGACGCTGTGAAAGTCCCTTACTTGGTTTGCTACCTTCTGACAGCCACGAAGTGTTTCTCCTCTGCCATGGCCCTCTGCCAAACCGCCCTGCCCTGGAGCCAGCTGATTATGGACTGAATCTTCTACAAACTATGAGCTAAATAAACCTTTTCTCCTTTCTCTTTGGGTGTCAGGAATTTTGTCTCAGTAACTAAGACAGTGGTGGAGGTTGTTTGTATCCACATCCTATCAAAAACCTGCTTGATTTTATGTCAGCAGAACTGAAGACAGCATTTTCAGATTGGTCCCATGTGCAGGGCTTGGGAACCTTCTCTGTGCCTGGGTCCTGGATCTCTGATGTGCACAGGTCACACCTACTTGCCCAGCCAGCTGCTCACACCCTAACCTCCCACCTCAAAAGGAGTGAAAAAAATTTTTCATCAGTTATCTTAGTTCTTTCAAAAATTAGGAGAACAATGTGTAAAGAAAGAAGAAATTAATAAAAACAAGAGCAAAAATGAGGTTGAAAAGAAAAAAAATTAAAGAAAATCAATGACACAGAGCTGGTTCTTCTAAAAGATCAGTCACATTAATAAGCCCTAGTAAGACAGAGAGAAAAGGCAAGACACAAATGATGTAAAATTGAATGTGCCCTTACAGGCCCTGCAGAAAGAAAAGGGAAAATAAGGAAGAATTGTAAATGACTTGACCCCAGTAAATTCCATTACATGGATGATATAGGCCAACTCCTTGAAAAAGATTTCATTCCTTATTACCTATTATAACATAGACAATTTAAATATTCTCCAGAAACATTGAGGAAATTGAGTTCACCTGGTCACCTTTTCCTACTGTGTTTGGACCTGGGCTTCCTGGTCCTGGGCTAATGTTTGACCCAGAAGGTGGATCTGGCCCCCAGAGTGGCTCCTAGATAGACTTCCTTCTTTCCCAGCCCTTTATTTGGTTGCCTGAGGCCTCAAATAGAGCCCAGAAAGTAGCTCCAAGGCAGGTGGACCCTCCCGTCTTTCCCCAGCCTTGGCTACCCCCTGCCTTGGCTGCAGTACGGCATGGTTTCCCGTTCTCCATTGTGCTGTGAGAACAGGAGCTCTGCAGAGACAGCTCAGCCTCTCCAAAGGGCAGCACGCTGTGACCAACCTGCCTCTGCCAGGCCCTGCTGTCTGGACGCTGTCACCCTGAGGACCAGGCTTCCCTACTTGCACCTCTGGGAGCCAAAGCACACCCAAGCCAGAGGCATAGGAAATATAAATTCACGATATTATAAAGTATTAAATACTAAGCTTTTACAAATGTTCAAAATAAAACATTTTCCAACTGTTAAATGAGAAATGAGGCTGCTCCCACAGACAGAAGTTTTTTTTTCATATTTTCCCATTAAAAGCACCATGCATGTTCTAGATTAAAATTCTGACTGACAGTGATTTTTTTTTTTTTTTTTTTTTTTTTTTTTTGCGGTACTGGGGATCAAACTCAGGACCCTGCACTTGCTAGGCAGGCACTTATTCCACTGAGCTATATCCCCAGCCCTGACTGACAGTGATTTAATTTCTTGGCAATCATGATCAGTGAAAACAGAAGCAGGTGGTCAAAGGTAATGCAAAGTTCAGAATTTTGCAGCCATGGAAATGATACTTGAAATCTTTTCTAATTCTTTTTCATTAACATGTCATGTTGGAGTTTCTCTTCATGTTGAAATACAAATGAAAATTGGGGTTATTGAATGCTTTAAAGTAAGAGTTCTTAAGCAGGTGCAGGTCCACTTTACAAACCATGTACACATTCCTAGACCAGTCACCCCTGCATCTGGTTTGGATGCCACCAAAGGGCACGACAGCTGCAGGTGGATCAAAGTCACCACAGTATGTAAAGCTGAGTCATTCAGAGCTATAGCTGCTCAGAGCCCCGAATGCACTTCCCTGGCTGTGGCCCCTGCTCCTGGGCATCTGGCACATCAGCGGATGTCTCTGGAGATTCCCCAGACCCTTTGTCCCGGGGGGACCTGGCACTGGCCAGTGCCTGCAATGTTCACTGAGAGTCAGTTCCTGGCTCCGTGCAAGACCAGAGAACAGCGGAAGCTGGAGAAGCCCATGGTGCCTGCTGCTCAGAGGTAACAGGAGCTGCCCTGTGAGTAGCCCCCAGTAAGCCTGCGCATGACAGGCACTGCCCAGCCGCCCTAGGGCAGAGGACTTCGTGGAACACTAAGCAACACAGCCTGGCCCTTTCGCACCTTCCTGGCAGAGTAGTTCTGAAACAGATTGTGCATGGAGTTTGACACAAGCTCAGGGTGGAGTTATCAGCAAATCTAATAGAAGTGCTATCGAGAAGACCGCACTGTCTGACCACAGTGTATTAAAAAATAGACCATTCTCATGGAGATTACAAAAAGCAAAAGGAAACTAATGAATGCATTTTTTAAACCCCTTGTGAGCTGAAAATGATAGCAGAACAGAAGCTACAAAATATTTAGACCGGAACAAAAATGAAAACACAGATCCATCACGTGCAGCGCACAGTTTGGAAATCTTAAAGATTCTGAAAGAGGAGACTTTTGTTCACAGCTCATTGGCTGGCAGAACCTGTTTGAATTGTCTCCCCTCTAGCAAAGGTGAAGGAAACGGGACAGAGCACCAGTAAGGAATAACAGTATTAGCAGCACAAAAGAGATCACTAAAAGAGACTCGCAGGGATGGTGAACCTTGTAGAGATGGAGTGCACAAACTGCGACCCAAAGCCCACCCGTTTGTTGCAAGGTGCCATGTGCACTATTGTCCCGCACTTGACTGCTGAGGCGATGCTGGGGGTACTTAGCTCATGTGCTGGCCTCTGTCACCTTCTCTAAGGCTCGGCGTGCCCACTGTGGCACGCAGGTCATAGGTTCACCACCACTAGAAGATCAAAGTCCTAACACTGGGGTGGTTTTATGCCAACGCCTTTGAAAATGTAGGCAGATGACTGACTTCCTAACAACCCCAGACATACTCAACTGTTTGATCTTCAACAAATAGACCCAGTGCGTGCGCTGGAGGAAAGAGACTCTCTCACAAGTGGTATTGAGCAAACTGGTTACACACACACAGGTTAGGTCTGGATCCATAGGTCTTAACATACACTAACTAAAATAAAAATGGGCCAAAGATAGGAATGTCAAAACAGAAGCACTTGATCTGCTGGGAGATAAAAACAGATAAAATTCTTGAAGTCAATGGCACAAGAAATAATACTGAGAATCAATACGTGGGATCTTATCAAGTTAAAAAGTTTCTGCATATCAGTGGAAACCACTGATAACGTGAAGAGGCAACTGACAGAATGGAAACAAGATTTGGCCAGCCATTCACAGAATGGCTGGACGGAATAAATAAAGAACCCAACAAATTAGATTCCTGCCCCCCAAAAATAAAAGATCCAGTCAAAAAATGGGCAACTGGAAAGAATAGACACTTCTTAGGAGAAGTACAGATGGCCCAGAAATGCATGAAAAAATGTTCAACATTTGCTAGCCATTAGAGAAACGCAAATCCAAACAACACTGAGATCCCATCTCACTTCAGAAAGAATGGCTATCATCACGAAATCAAACAATGCATGCCAGTGAGGCTGTAGGGAAAAGGAAATCTTTCTACATTTGGGGGAAATGTAAACTAATACAACCACTGTGGAGACCAGTAGGGAGATTCCTCAAAGAAACTAAAAATAGAAATTGCATTTGACCCAGCTAGTCCCTTTCGAGCTGTCTTCCCAAAAGAGTCAAAGACGTCCTATTGCAGAGATGCATGCACACTCACGTTCATAGCAGTGCAATTCACGAACAGCTCACTCTTGAAAACTTCCCTCAGCAGATGCATGGAGAAAGAAACTGTGCTAGTGAGCACTACTCTGGCATCAAGGAGGATAAACCTGAGGCATTTGTAGGTGAAGAGATGCCTCCTGAGGCCATAATGTTAAGTGAAAGTCTCGGACACACAAGTTTAAATATCGCATGATTTCTCTTACATGAGAACCCAAAATATAACTAAAGAGCAAAGTCAAGTCTAGATGGTAGGAAGCAGGCTGATCTTCAAATGGGAAGGGGAACAAGAGGTGGAGGGAAGAGGGAGGAGAGGGATGGAAAAGGGATTTTAAAAAGAGTCAAAGAAAGATGTCAATAGAGCTTTTTCAAATGGGCAGGGGACCGAGAGTCAGAGGAAGCAGCAAGGGATGGGAGGAGAAAGGACAAGAGAAAGAATGAAGATGCATTATGTACGTGCACAAACTCCCTGAGGTAAACGTACTGCAAACGTGCACTAACACCGAAAAAGAAAAAAAAAGAATGAATGACTTTCTAGGTGATTATGTTTCAGACATCGACTTGTGAAGAATAGAAGACTTATAAAAAAATGGAGTGATCTTGATTCCTTCTCTCTTTCAGCATTTCCAGCACAGGAAGTACACTCGGCCAATACTCACAGAGATGCTTGTTAAACTTCCCTCCCAAGAAAACAGCCCAGGGAGTGGTGCTGGTGTGCCATTCCCGCTGGGTGGATCAGCAAACATCAAGAAGACTGACACTACCAAGTTTAGGAGAGGATGCGAAAACCTGACCCTTCCCCCATCATGTGTGTAAATACAGTTTTAGATCAGCAAACACATTTTTAGAAAAATCCAGAAATAGCCAGACTGCAGAGAGGCCCTGAGTCTGCACTGCCAGGTCTTGGTCCACATTTGGCCACAAGAAATTGCAATATGTGCATAGAAAAACAGCCAGGAGATGGCCGGAGGCTCAGCGGTAGGGATGGAGGAGAGTATGGGGACCACAGCACAGGGAGCTGGGCAGGGGAGGGATGGGTCAGTCAACAGCATCCCTCTAGCTGCTTCACTAAGTGCCAGCAAGAGCAGAAGAAAAGTAACCCGGGGCCCCATCCAACATGGGGGCCACACAGGACAGGAGTAGGGGCAGTGGCCTGATTGTGCACACTTCCCTAGGCCACACTTGGATGCTGAGCCCCTGCAACACGTCCACTGGATGGATTGTGCATTTTCAAACATCCACAGTCATCTTCGGTGGGTGCCTGTGGGAAACCAGCTTCTGCTTCCTGTCCCTTGGTGATGTTTCTGTTTAGTTTTGACAGTTAAAGAAAAGGATCCTAAAAGGGAAGAGGCCTGGCCATTCCCAGGTACCTCAAGCACAGAGATACTGGGAAGGGAGAATTTTCAACTTATGAGAAAACCAGCCCCAAAACTTGTCATGGAAATCTCTAGAGCACTTGAAGAAAGTACCCATGGAACAAATGATAGGATTAAAACAACAAGGGGCAGTTTAGGGATCTTACCCCTGTGTTTTTGTACGGGAGGAGAGTTCCACTTTGCCCTGTCTGGAAATCAAGGCCTTGACTCTACCTGCTTGGTTGAGTGTCCCAGGTTTGGAACTCTGTCAGTAATGAACTGGAACATGCATACATCAAATGATTCATCTCCACAGGCACCCAGAAGCACATTGGTTACTTATAACTCAAGGCCATTGATGGCCCTCAGCTGCTCTGTAGGAGGGGCATGCTTGCTTAGGACGCGACCTGCACATCTGTCCTTGGCCACCCCTCTTAATTTCCTAATTCACATTTCAATAAAACCCAGAGCTAGGGGCAACCCAGAATCTCCACATTTTGGTTGGGACTGCTTCCTCTTTTTCCTCCTTAAGTGTTTTCTTTCTTTTTTTTGGGTCATCCACTGACCTCGTTCCTCATCCCACATAGGCCAGCCTGACCACCCCAATTCAGGCTAGATGTGACACTTCCTTTTCTGAAGCTGACACATCTACTAAGGAGAGCATCTCGCTTCCTTCTTTGATTTTACAGAGTTCATGCTTTACGGAAAGTAACTTTCTCAACTCTCCATGCAATGTGTTTTCTGCTTTTTTCCATTTTGAACACTTCGCAGATCTACTTAGGAGGAGAGGCAGTTTCCTTCAACCTCGCTGTGCACAACACTCCTTTCCTCTCCTCCTCTTCCTCCCCTTCCTCACGGAAGCCTGAACACTGGTTTTGAAGACGCAGTGGTTTTAGGCTTACCCGCTTTGTGGTGCATGAAAACACTTCATAATTAGACTAGTGGAGTTTGAGGCTTGGCTGTGGATGTCAAGGTTGGTGATTCTGGCCTGGGCTTCTGGGGAACGATGCTGCAGGTATAGCCCTCAGGCCACTCATCTCTACTACTGGGCCTCCGTGGCCCTTAATTTTCCACGCAGGTCTCATGACTTTGTGGTCTTTTCCAGACAATTCATTTTAATCCCCTTTCTCAGTTACTTTGCTGTTTGATCTAGACAAGTTCCATTTTTCATCATGGTGGCTTAAAGCTGGCACCCCTGAGCTTCTGTTTAGTCTTTGCCCATGCATGAGACATTGGCTCTGGCGTGTTACCCGTTGGAGCCTCTGTTTCCCCAAAAGCAAGCAGGAAGGACGGGGCTATATCCCAGCTCCAATTGTCTGTGGAATTGGAGACACTGCTTTTGCTGTGTGTACTGTGCATGAAAGAAAGACAGTTGGAGAGAGCAGTGCCCTGGATGTGTTTGTGTCTGATGTCTCTTTGCCTATTTCACTATGACTCTGAGGAAGTGGAGTAAAGACAGGCGAGCCCACAGCAATGATTCAGCTCTTGAATCAGATGGAGTTTTGAGCTACTTTTGAGTTCTTCCTGAGAGCAGTTCTCAAATTTGTCCATGTCAAAGCACAAGGGACAAAGTCACTCAGAGGATTCTGGCTCAGAAGGTGTGTGGGGCATGGAGAGCCCCAAAATGCATTACTGACTACAGGTGCTGGTGTGGGAGACTGAAAGCTTGAAACCCCGAGATTTCAGGACCTCAGCTTGACCTCTTCCTCCAACCCCCAAATGCCCGCTCACTTACCCACCAGCTCTGGAGAAAGGCACCTGCATCAGTCCCCAGACCACATGCACCAGCCCAGGAGTGGCACCAGGGCTGATGGGGCCACCGAGCTGCTTCCAGGGCAGCTGGCTGAGACTAGACTAAGGAATTACAGCCTGTTGGTCCTGCAGCCTCAGCTTGTGGCACAGGAAGCACAGGAAGCTTATCATGGGTGAGAGGGCAAAGAGCTGAGAGAAGAACCCGGTTCTCCAGGCTGCAGTCTACCAGCTCCCTTATTTTTTCTACTTCTGTCTTCAAAGTCCACAAAGACCCTTATGTCTTTAAAATCAGTTCTTCTGTTGGCTTTGGCCAGTGACTTTCT